>JAIZAY010000970.1:0-24930 GCA_029531755.1 Holothuria leucospilota | reverse complement strand
GGGCCCCAACACCTTGAGGGGATGTTTGCCCGGTTCAGTCCTTCATGCTGGTGCGCTCCTTTGGTAGAATATTTGCTACCCAGTGCCCATTTCGAAAAAATCGGGCAGCGACACTGCGCAGGAGATACTTGGCTACTAAATTTGTTAAGGACTGCTGTCCTTTTGGGTAGCAACTGGCTTAACTTGATTGGAACTTTAAGATCGTTTGACCACAGCTAGACGCTCAGTACTAGTTTAGACTGGTCAAGAGTGTATGTAATAACGGCATAGCCTACACTCTTGGTCAGCCTACACTAGCGCTCGGTACTATAAAGTATGGGCTAGCCAAGGGTGTATACAGTAACTGCATAGACTATATTCTTGGCCTGCCTATGCTAGTGCCGAGCGCCTATGTGTTAGGCAACCTAAATGGACAGCATTTAACGTCCTAGTACTTCCTTCGGTCACGACCTTGTGGTTGTATAAAGGTTAATTAGTGCACCATTGAAGCGTCCAGAGTAATTTACCCTAAGATGAAAATCATAAAAATGGATTTATCTACATTCGTATAATAAGGGTCACATACGTAGGTGATAATTATTGCGTACTTACGTAGTAATTATCACGTACGTACGTAATAATATCACTTACGTACGTAATAATTATTACATAGGTACCTAATGAAATTATTTTTTCACCATGTCCTATGTAGAGCTTCGTAGGTCTGAGTTAGATGAGGTTTTACGGCTCAGTAACAAATTGGTTAAAGTCGGGCCGGCCACGACCTTTTTTTTCAGTTGTGGCTCACTGACTTGTTTTCCCTACTCCATTGCTTATGCTGAGCACCAAGTACAATGGCAGTAGGTTCCTGAGATGCTCTCATACCAAAACAATATTAATAATAATTAAAAACATAATTAATTCATGTTAATGGAAAACAAAGTCAATAACAGCGAATGTGCTTGAGTATGGTAACTTCGGTTCGAGACAGCGGGGCTCTCTTCGTCGTCATCATTCATTGTTCAGAAATATCCTACAGTTAATGGTAACCACAATATCCGCTTATAACACATGAATTAACGGAATCATTTATTAGATATTTATTATGATAATTATTCGGGTTTCATACTTACAATCCCTTTTCCTGTGTGGGGTATAAATGGCGGATGTTGGTCTTGATCTCTTAGTTAAGCGGTCTTGAAAGAAAGTGATTTACAGTTGTGTGGTTTCTTTCAATTAAAGGTTACCTTTATCGGAGATTATTATTTGGGGGGGGGGGGGGGGTCTGTACGTTGATTTACACGTTAAACTAGACGTAGATGAAAGGTTTCCCAATAAGTCATCTGTTACTCTGCATTGTGTTTATATTTGCAGCTTTTAATTTAGTGTGATTTATTACCCACAGGCGGCCCTACAAAGTGACAATCTGTTTTTGATTGAACTGAGGAGCGTTTGCAAAAAATTTCCTGATCCATTTTAGTATAAAAGGGAGAGAAAATTGCAGTATTTCCAATTTTACTTTATTCATAGGATACTGGGCATACTTTATTCATAGGATAACAGGAAAGGTCCGGGGTGCTGTTATAGCAAAACAAAAATAATAGTTATAAAAAATGAATGAATCCACCTTAATAGAAGACAATGTCATAGATATGATGTACCATCCACAGGAGCAGCTACAAAGTTATAATCCTTTTTTTTTTAACTGAGGAGTATTTGAGGAAAGGATACCTGATTATTTCCAATTGCACTTTATTCATAGGATACTGGTCACAAGGTTTTATGTCGAATAATATGCAAAAAATCCCAACATGCACCTTCTGTGGGAAGAAAAGAATAATTAAAACTATAGATCATCTGTTTTTGTTAATGCAAATACATCTCTGATATTATTTCAAAGGCTTAGCAGGCTATTTTATTAAAGCCAGTAGACTTTTTTGGTTGCAAGAAAGAAAGTAGAAAATTATGAAAAGCAAAGTACATAAATTATTTAAGATTTTACACCTGTTCTTTTCTGTCGATGATACACACCGTAACGAAATCATTGCACCCAAAAGATTAAACAGCATAGTACGCCTCCCATCAAATCATCTATAAGTAGTTTAGGATCAAAATGTTTAAGCTGTTCAACGTTCAGTAAAGTTTCTGTATACAAATGAATAGACAAGGCAATCACGCAAGATACACGTACAACGAGTTTTTGAGAGGTAGCTACACCAGTCAGAAGATAATTGCTTTACTAAAGCTAAACATTATGCAATGTAACTACTTAGCACTTATAGTAAAGAATAGTTCCTATATGAGATCAAGTGATATCTAAATTGTTAAACGGGAAAGGTCTGGGATGCTCTCATAACAACAAAATAAGAATCATTATTAAAAATATAACAAATTCAAACAATATCAATAATAGGGAATGGGCTTGAGTACGGTAACTTCGAAACGGCTCTCTTTCGACAGGGGGTCTTCCTTCTTTGTCACCATTCTTTGTTCAGAATATCATACAGTTAAAAGTAATCTCAATATGCGCTTCAAACACATGAATTAACGGAATCATTTATTAGACATTTGGTCAGGTTAACTTTCGAGTTAGGTACTAAATATCCCTTTTTGTGTGTGTAATGTAAGTGTTAGATGGTGCTCTCGATATCTTAGTAATGCGGTCTTGAATGACATTAATTTAGATTTGTGTGGTTTCTTTCAAACAAAGGTTGATTCTATCAAAAAGTTATATTTTTTGTAAGGTGGTTTTAGGCTGTACATTTATTTCCACGTTTAATCTAGGCGTAGAGGATAAGTTTCTCATAAAACCATCTTTTCCTCTGCTTTGTGTACATATTTACAGCTTTTAAATAAAGTGTAATTTACTGTCCACAGGATAAAAAGTTGCCGTATTTCCATTTTTCATGTTTTTCATAGTGTTCTGGGTACAAAGATTCACTTATATTTAATTAACATGAAGGAAAACCAAAGAAGTCCTTTCTGTGGGAAAAAGGATGAAACAATATATCCTCTTTTTAAAAAAATGCAAATACATCTCATTTATATTGAATATGCAGGAAAACCAAAGACGCTCTTTATGTAAGAAAAAAGTTCAAACAATAGGTCCTCTGCTTTTGAAATACAAATACATGTCTGATATTATTTTGGTGGCTTAGCATTCGATTATAGGTAGACCTAAGCAAATCTCGTTTGTAAAAGCAGACTTTTTTGGTTCTAAATTAAATGTATTTTAAGCACTTAGAAATTTCTTATCTCTAATGAGAAGTACCTTATTCTTGGTAACATTCCGTCTGTGAACGACTTTATACGCGGATTTAAGCTATTGTTGCAAGTGGAAAAATATTTGCATAAAATAAAATCCCTGTTAGTTTTTTTTCTTTAAGTAAGAATTGTACAAGGGTATTTTTTTTTTTCGGTCGAAGATACACCTCGCATCGAAATCATTGCACCCAAAAGTTAAAACGACCAAATATGCCTCGCATCAAATCAATGAAAAGTAGTTGAGGATTTATATCTTTTACTTTGTTCAACGTTTAATAAATTTTTCTGTATACAGATGACTAGACAAGGCATTAATGACAATCACACAAGATACACGTACAAAATGTCTTTGAGAGGTAGCTACACCAATCAGAAGAGAATTGCTTTATGAATGTAGTGTAACTACTTAGCACTACTAGAAAAGACTAGTTGTCAGAGATCAAGGGGTATCTAAATTGTTAAACCTGAAAGTTCTGGGATGCTGTCGTATCAAAAAAAAAAAAAAAAAACTAAGAATTACTACTAAGGACGTAATGAATTCATGTTATTGTGAAATAATGCCAATAGTAGCGAATGGGCTTGAGAACAGTAACTTCGAAACGACTGTTGTCCGACGAGGGGAGGGGTCTTACATTGTTGTCACCACTCATTGTTCGGAATATAATACAGTTAAAAGTAACCACAAAATCCGCTTCTAACACATTAGTTAACAGAATCATTTATTAGACATTTAGTGGGGTAAACTTTCGAGTTAGGTACTAAATATCCCTATTTCTGTGTGTGATATGAGTGATAGACGCTGCTTTCGATATCTTAGTAATGCGGTCTCCAATGAAATTGATTTAGAGTTGTGTGGTTTCTTTCCAACAATGGTTGAGTCTTAGGGAAGTTTATTGTGCGTGTGGGGGGGGGGGGGTAGTAGGCTGTACATTTATTTCCACGTTTAATCTAGACGTAGAGGATAGGTTTCCCAGTAAGCCATTATTTCTCTGCTTTCTGTTTACATTTACAGCATTAATTAAGTGTACTTAACTGGCCCCAGAAGCATGCCCCTACAAATTGACGGTCTGTGTTTGGCTTAACGGATGAGCATTTACAGAAAATTTACCTGAATGATCCTTTTTAAGTCTATAAGAGAGAGAATACTGCAGTATTTCCAATTTCACCTTTTTATAGGGTAGCAGGCACAAAGTCTTACTTCTGTCGAATTAATTTGCAGGAAAACCAAAGATGCTCTTTATGTGCAAAAAATAATGAAACTATAGATCGTCTGTCTTGGGGATGCAAATACACCCCTGATATTATTTCAGAGGCTTAGCAGGCTATTAAAGGAAAGCAATAATGTTTCAAAAAATGTTCACTTCGTTTGGTTGCAAATGAAACCTTTTCTACCTATACGTTTTTCATTTTCATGAGAAGTACCCTCTTCTTGTAAAGCTTCGTCTGGGAACGAATTTATGCGCAGATTTAAGCTATTGTTTCAATTGGAAAAATATTTGCATAATTTAAAATCCCTGTAAGTTTTTTCTTTCTTAGCAGATACACAGTTTTACCCAATAAAATTGTAACCATAGCGTTCTCGCTACCAAGAAAAAATATGAAAAGCAAAGTACATAAATTATTTAAAATTGTGCAATTACTGTATTTTTTCGGTCGAAGATACACCTCGCATCAAAATCATTGCACCCAAAAGTTAAAACGACCAAATATGCCTCGCATCAAATCAGTGTTAAGCACGTTAGGATTTATATCCTTTACTTTGTTCAACGTTTAAAAATTTTTCTGTATGCAAATGACTAGACAAGGCATTAATAACAACCACACAAAATACACGTACAAAGTGTCTTAGAGAAGTAGCTACACCAGTCAGAAGAGAATTGCTTTTTTACTAAAGCTTAACATTATGTAGTGTAACTACTTAGCATTACTAGGAAACACTAGTACCTATATGAGATCAAGTGGTATCTAAATTGTTAAGCACGAAAAGTCTGGGATGCTGTCGTATCGAAAAAAATTAGAATTGTTACTTACGACGTAATAAATTCATGTTATTGTGAAATGATGCCAAAAATAGCGAATGGGCTTGGGAACAGTAAATTCGAAACGGTTAACTGAAACATGTAGTAGACATTTAGTGGGGTAAACTTTCGAGTTAGGTACTAAATATCCCTTTTCTGTGTGTGATGTGCGTGATAGATGCTGCTCTCGATATCTTAGTAATGCGGTCTTGAATGAAATTAATTTAGAGTTGTGTGGTTTCTTTCAAACAAAGGATGAGTCTATCAAAAATTTATATTTTTTGGTTTTAGGCTGTATATTTATTTCCACGTTTAATCTAGACGTAGAGGATAAGTTTCTCAAAAAGCCATCTTTTCCTCTGCTTTGTGTATATGTTTACTTTTAAATAAAGTGTAATTTACTGCCCACAGGATAAAAAAGTTGCAGTATTTTCATTTTTCACATTATTCTTAGTGTTCTGGGCACAAAGATTCACTTATATTGAATTAACATGAAGGAAAACCAAAGATGTCCTTTCCGTGGGAAAAAGGATGAAACAATATATCCTCTTTTTTTTAAAAAAAAAAGGCAAATATATCTCTGATATTATTTTGGACGCTTAACATTCGGTTATAGGTAGATCTGAGCAATTTTGTTTGTAAAAAAAACTTTTTTGGTTGTAAATTAAATTTTAAGAACTTATAAATTTCTCAATTGCCACGAGAAGTACTTTATTCTTGGTAACATTCCGTCTGCGAACGACGAGTTTATACGTGGATTTAAGCTATTACTGCAAGTGGAAAAATATTCGTATAAAATAAAGTCCCTGTCAGTTTTACTTTCTAAGCAGATACACAGTTTTGCCCAATAGAATTGTAACCATAGCGTTCTCCCTACAAAGAAAATGTTTTGGAAAAAAAAGTACATAAATGATTTCAAATTGTACAAGTGTATTTTCGGTCGAAGATACATCTCGCATCGAAGTCATTGCACCCAAAAGTTAAAACTACCAAATAAGCCTCGCCTCAAATCAGTGAAATGTAGTTTAGGATACATATCTTTTACTTTCATTGTTGAACGTTTTATAAATTTTTTTGTATACAGATGAATAGACAAGGCATTAATGAAAATCACACAAGATACACGTACAAAGTGTCTTAGAGAGGTAGCTACACAGTCAGAAGAGAATTGCTTTTTATTAAAGCTAAACAATATGCAGCGTGACTACTTAGCACTACTGGAAAAGATACAAAACAAGCTTCATGGTAGTAAAAATCACGCTGAATACGATTTGTTTTTGTCTTGTACTGTAAAGGCCATAAAAGATCTTAAAACCTTTTTAGATCAATAATTGCATTGTCTTTATGGCTAAAACTATCTGCTTATCAAGACGGAGGAAAACATTTGACGACACTTATCAAGAGGTAGGAAAACATTCGACGATATTTATCAAGAGGGAGGAAAACAATCGGCGAAAGGTAAATGCTGGCATATACTTCACAGGTTTGTTTTATTAGTTGATCATATACTTGTTTCCTCTTAAGACGGTCACAAAGACAGTCACCCAAATCTGAAGCCAATTCACATATTTTATTGCTCTGAAATTTTTAACGTCGAAGTTTGACACAATCTCTGCACTATTGAAGAAAAGTAGCAACCTTATTGGATTCCAATGAGAAGTCGACCAAACGTTTTGACATAATATTAAATGCATACAAATCTTCATAATACTTGTTTTTCCAAATGCAACAAGTACAGATAGGTCACCAGAGGTCACCGAAGGTTTACATTTTGGTGTTAGGCATGTCCCTTCAAGGGGGCAAGAATCTTTGACCCTGCAATTACAGCCATGGTTTGGGGCCGGCAGAGCTTTTTAGAGAGCACCTTGTTGTTGTGACCCTCTATGACGGATTTCATGTTTTTCAGGCAACTGTTGCTGACTTTCAGGGTGTTTTTATTGAAGATTTGGTGCAGCTTGTGCCCCGGGGGAGTGTTTGGCTAGGAGCTTGATTGAGGTTTTACCAACATTTGATTTGACCGGTTTGCTAAGCGGGGGTTGAACCAAATAACCTTCCTATGTCTTTGTCTCTTGGATCGTCTTTGGGCTGGTAGGCTCTCACCTGGGTACTAGTTTGTGGCGATAACCGCTAGAATGCAGTGCCTGTTGGCAGGCAGGTGCTGCAGAGTCAAAAGCTGCTCAATTGCAAGAAAGCTCGGCCAGACGTTTGTTTACTGCCATGGGAATATTTTTAAGTATTGGGTGGGAGATTTGACTGGTTGTGAATAAAAAGAGAGTTATCACAGAAAACCTAAGGATGTACTTTCTAAAACTAATATTAATTTATTAGTAACACATCATGATTTCATAATCTGACGTCTTTCATTCGGCCAACGTCGTTCCCATATTTACTAAAACAACCACTAAGGCATACCTCAACGGTGGACGGTACCACCATGAATGGACAGTTTTGCAGCCAGATTATAACGACGAACATTTTTTAAACTGTGCTGTCTCTCTCACTTGTTGTTAAAATTGTGAAAAAACTTTCGATCTATAATCTATGAATCTTAAAAACATGTTTGCTTGCATTATTTTTTTTTTTTGCATAGGTGCAGAAAAAGCTGCAATTCTGCTCCGATTTAAGAACGTGCTCTTATTCAAAACCGAACAACAGCTCTTTTACGTCACACAAAACAAAGAGAATAATAAGACTTTCTAGCACTTCCAGTGGTTTACTTTATTTTCAACTAAAATCGTCCCAAAGTTCCGCACAACCAATCAGAATTAATTTTACACTGGAGGAAGGATGAAAAGTTACTCTGAAAAATCTACTTTGCCCCAAGTCGATGCAACATTCAGAAGGAAATGAATTGTCTTACAAAAGTATTAATACTTGTTATTTCGGAATATTGTAATGTAAGAAGTATCACTCCTCAAGGCTAAATTCCACTTACAAGAAGTTTATTTCATCCTGACAGCACCACAAATAAGTTAACTTGAATATGAACGCACAATGACTGGTTTAAAGTTCATAGACTTATTCGCCTATATTCATTAGTCAGTTCCTACAGTCCTATGGTATCTTTAAATAACGCACACTTATATGCATGTTTAATTTCTTACGCGCTCACAACGGGAAATCAACTAGCGCGTTTGTAGTGCGCTACGATAAATGTGATTTTTTTCAATAAAATGATTGTCAAATGCGTTGTTTTGAAGAAATTTCTGTGTCACAATATACCCAGTACCAGTCAACCTTGAGAAGTTAATAAAATAAAGAAGCAGTGAAGGACAAATCTCTAAATTCATTGCCAGACTTTCCCGATTCATTGCCAACTCTTACGACCGTAGTTCTGTGGAATTATCTTGGCATGCAGGGAACGGCTGATTTACTATAAGAAATGTGCATTTCCTACGAATTCCTTAAGGAATAGTTCTGGGAATTTTTGTAAGGGAGTGTATGGACCCCAACTGAATAAGCAAATGTGGAGGAAAAGTTGCAAGGCATGCATGTGACAATTAGAACAAACTATTTATCCTTGAAAATTGGATGGGAACCATCCCAGGCAAAAAGCCATAAGCAAATCCTTCAGGAATCATTTAAATCCTTCAGGCAACCTGCAGTACAGTAGCAAATCCTGCAGGAATCCTGTGTTGTCATAGGAAATCCCATCTCAGTTGAAACCTTCATTTTCCTGCACTCAGAAATCTAGGTCATGCATTTATCCTGCATTCGTGAGTAAAACCTTATTTTACTACAGTTTCCTGCAATTCTCGATAAAGTCAAAATAAAACCCGCAAGATTCCTTTATTTTTATACAAGACATGCATACGTCTTACAGTTTTTGATGAAGTCAAAACAAAACCTCCAGGATTCTATTAGTCCTGTATTATCTGTGTCCTGCAATTCTCAATGAAGTTGAAACCTGCAGGATTCCTTCAGACTAGAGAAATTGCAATTACAATCCTGTGTATTTGCCCTTTCCAACCCCCCAAATCCCTTGATATACCGTACAGAACTTACTCAGCCTTGTTTCAGTTTCAAGATAAGTGGAAAATATCTGTGGCCTACTTTTGGGGTACGGTATGTACTTTAGAGTGTAGCAACGGCGAAGGGGTTGTTCTTATCGAAGTGAGGGTTGGGGGATGAGCTGTGGCCTACTTTAGGGGTATGTACTGTGTACAGTGTAGCATAGGCAAAGAACATTGTTTCTATCGGGATGGGGGCTATAAATAAATGCCTGCAGCCTTGGTAGGTGCTGTCAATAGCAGGGTGGGCTGAAGTGAAATTTACAACTGTACTCCCCTTACTGCAAGATCACATTTTATCCACCACTATGTCCTCAAGACTTTTATTTATACCAGGACGTTAGCAATTCCCCTGATAGTACTACAGTATCTATCAAGTGGAATTGTATAAAAGTGTTCCCCACTGGTCACCAAGAGCACTGAATTACACTGAATATATATATATATATATATATATATATATATATATATATATATATATATATATATATATATATATATATATATATATATATATATATATAACGCTAATTCCCACCTTAAGGGGAAATTGTTATATCTGCTTGTACATAGGGCGAAAAAAAGATAATAAAATACATAAGAAATAAATTCGCCCTAACGTCTAAAAATATGATTAACGTTATTTCAATGGGCAGCCATCCGTTCGTGTTAACAGCTATGTGTCCGTAAATTTGACAACTTTGAAGTAATGGCATCTAGTTTGTAAATCTAAGGGGGCGCCCTTGTAAGTTTACGTATTCCTATAGAAAAAGTGTGTGGAAACGTTAAGGCGAAACTTATATTTCACCCGAAAATTTTTTTCCCCTTAAGGTCGACTTTTCAACAACAACTTTCCCCCTAAGTGCCGAATTAGAGAAATATATATATATATATATATATATATATATATATATATATATATATATATATATATATATATATATATATATATATATATATATATACGGTCCATCCGTTAACCTGGCGTAGATATTTTTCAGCAACATGTTAACCTTTGCAATAAGTTAACCTTTCAATGGTTAACATTAGTTTGTGTGTACCTTACATGTGATCTACGGGTAATTATTTGGCTTAAATTTATTAGTTACCATCTATTCCCTTTTGTTATGCCAAAACTTGATCCGAAATTTTTAGTCACCATGGAGATATTTTGAAGCAAATATTGCTAATTTGTATCGTGTATTTAAGCCTTCTGAAGTATATCTCCATTCTTTGAACGCTTATAACTTTTAACATATGCCATATTAATGTACGAAATTTGGTGTGGATATTCTTCATTCATCAATCTTACTATTTTGTTACTTTTTTTTTAATTTTATTATCACTATTGATTAAAATACTGATTCAAAAAGTGTTAACGTTTGGACTGATCTGTAGAAAAACATGAACGGTTAACATTTGGCAGGATTGGGAGGTATATATATATATATATATATATATATATATATATATATATATATATATATATATTATATAAACGTGTTTGTGCGTGCACTTCGCTTGACGTCGTTACCTTTATCATGTGTTAATATTTGTTCAGTCATTTACTGTGCTCATCCTTTTTTGTTTGTTTGTTTGTTTTATAATTCTGAAACGCCATAATGTGTTAAAAAATGAAGTCGTCTCATTTTACAGTGTTGGTTTAATTTTTTTGGTAATTACATCCATGTTAGAACAAAGACCCATTGTTTCTCTTATTTGGGATTAACTCTGTAAACAAGGCCCGAGCGTACAGGCTGGTTTCAGTTGTCGGAAGCACGTGGGGCGCAAGTATTTATAAGCTCCTGTTCAATGCATACATCACATCTCTCTTTCTTTAAATTTTATAGCACAAACTGATAAAAGCAATGAATTATGATAGATCACATAAAGTAAATCTGATTCTTTTCATATTAACTTATCGGTAAACAATAAAGTCTTTGAAGTGACTTGGTACGTTACTGGTTCTTTTTACTCTTTCTGGTCCAGTATTTGCTACTCTTTCCTGGGTTTCCCCAATAACAGGATTCGGTGGGGTTTGAGGTTTGGGTTTGTCCGAGTCTCAACATCACTATCAAAATCTACAGAGTGTGGATTAAAGGAGACCCCAGGAGAATGGCGTATGTGGGCCCTATTTCTCCTTAACCTAGATCCAGTTGGTGTTATTATGTTAAAGGATCTTGGTCCAACTTTCCCTTCGACCTTGGCTGGCAACTATAATTTCTTGTCACTATTCCAGACTCTGATCTCATCACCTGACTTAAGAGATTTAAGTGGCTTAGTTCCCCTGTCATAATAATGTTTTTGTTTCACTTGCTTAGCATTGAGCTTATCCTTTACAGTTTCAGCATTTACCAGACTTGGTTTCAGCAAATATGGGTGAATAGGAAGTTTTGAGTTAAGTCTCCTACCCATCAGAAGTTGAGCTGGAGATTTTCCAATTTTCTCTATGGGTGTAGTACGGTATTCCAGGAGGGCGAGATATGGATCCTGTGATTATAACAACAATTTCTTTATTGTTTGAACATATCTCTCAGCTAACCCATTTGAACGAGGATAGAGAGGGGATGATGTTACATGTTTGAACTCCCAGTCATTTACAAACCTTCGAAACTCCCCTGAATCATGACATGGACCATTATCAGTCATCAGTGTTATTGGTATTCCATGTCGACTAAACACTGATTTCAATGCTCGAATTACTGCTTGTGATGTACTATCCTTTCATAGTTTTACTATTTCAGGATACGTAGAGTAATAGTCAACAATAAGGCAATACCGATCACCTTTAAATTGAAACAGATCACTTGCAATCTTTGCCCATGGCTGATCTGGAATTTCATGTTCCTGCATTGGTTCTCGTGGTTGTTGGTTAGCAAATATATTACACTTAGAACAATACATAATCATTTCTTCTACTTGGGACATTATCCCTGGCCAATACAAAATTTCTCTAGCTCTCTCTTTACTTCATACAATTCCTTGGTGAACCTCATGTATTTTGGACAACATGTCCTTTCTCAGTGAATGAGGGACAATCATTTTAGAACCTTTAAACAGTACACCATCAACTACTGTTAATTCATCCCTCACTGTCCAGTAAGGCTTTGCCTCCACAGGACATTCTTTAATTTGCTCTAGCCACCCTTCTTGGACAACCTTACAAACTACTGCAGGATTTGGATCTTTTGCAGTCTCCCTTTTGAACTCTTCAAATTTTTCTGAGCTACTGGGAGTTAACTCTTTAACCACACTGACCTCCAATGGGCCTTCTATTGGAATTCCAAAATTTGGGAGATAGGCCCGACTAAGGGTATCTGCTACGTATAACTCTTTACCCTTTTTGTACCTGCCATCAACATCATAATGTTGCAGTTGCATTAACATCCTTTGTAAACGCAATGGAGCCTCATAGAGAGGTTTTTTTCATAATACTCTCCAAAGGACGATGGTCAGATTCTACCAACGCCTTCCTAAAAGCTACATAGTCATGGAATCGTTTACAGCCCCAAACAATTGCCAATTGCCATTTGGCTGTTATTAGTTTCAGCATTAGTTAATGCTTTCGAGGCATATAAAATAGGTCGGCCTTCCTGAAGCAAAGTTGCTCCCAACCCTTTTGAACTAGCATCTACTGATAACGTTAAGTCTTTGGTTTCATCATAGTAGACTAACACTGGGGCTTCACACAACACTTTCTTAAGTTGTTGAAGCAATTCTCATGAACCTCTGTCCAGTGCCATTCAACACATTTCGAAAGTAGTTCTCTGAGAGGACCTGTCATCTCAGACAAATTCGGTATGAACCTGTTCAGATAATTCAACATGCCAAAGAATCTACGAAGACCTGCCACATTTTCTGGTCGAGGCATGTCTAATATTGCATTCACTTTCTGTGGATCACATTTTAAACCATCCCACAGAGGATATGACCCAGGTAAGTCTCTTCTGATGCTTTAAACTTACATTTGTTTTTATTCAATTTGACTTTCTGTTCTTTGAGAATTTCTAACACTCTCTATGGATCCTGGGGCAACGACATCTAAAGTTGAGCCTACGTGGCAAAGTGAAAGTGAGATTGTGACACGGCAGGCAGATATTTATTAACGTTGCTTGCTTGAGTAGTTTTAGCATTCGTGTGTTGAGCGCAAGTTACGTGTGGAACCTTGGTATGTGCAGAGTACTTCTAGCAAATTGCATGTAAAGTTATGTGAAAACAATGTACCTTTGGCATACCATAGAAAAAAATTGCTGTCAGTAACAGGTACAGGCAGAAAGGAACCAGTTGTCTCCAGGTCTCATTAAGAAAAAATACCAGTTTTAAATGTGCTATGATTATGTGATAGTGTGACTTGCGCTAACTTGTAGACACTAGCAACTGACTCGAGTTGACCAAAATGTCTGACTCGACTTGACTTAAATTGAAAATGTGCTTGACTTGACTTGACTTGACTTGACTTGAAAATGTGCTTGACTTGAAATGTGACGAATGACTAGACTTAAACTGTGACTCGACCTAAGAGTGACTCGTTACAACAGTGGCAATCAGTGAGGCTGAATTACAACATTGCAGAATTTCATTTTCGGTTGTAATAGCATTATCAGCCCTTCCTTTATTACCTTATTGCTTGTTGCTACATAACCATTAAATGATTGACGTATCGATTGAAAAAGTGGGTATCTCTACAAAAAATTAAATGGAATCGACTTACCACAAGAGTCGATGATTCGCAACAAATAATTCAACATTTCCGAACTCTCTCCATTCAATCCTACGTTTACAATAATCAGTGGTCAATAACCACTGTAAACGTTTTCCGCATAAATGGTGGTGGAAGTGTAAAAACGTCCACGTTGCACACAGTGTTTCATGACCACTTTGTTAATAAAGGTAAATATCAGATACCAACCTGATCACTGACTAATATTGCGGTTGATCTGTTTGGACTAATATAGCACCCAGTGTACACAGACTTCCATCAGCTGACAGTTTCTGTTTGCTTTGTGTTGTCAAAAAGTGATACTGTGTAGCTATCAACTTGTGCAGGTTTATTTTTGGTGCCTTTCTTTCAGAGTAACAGTGCAGATGTTTTGCCATCTCGGGAAAAGGTTTGGAATTCGTAAAGCAATAATGGAGAAGCCGGCTCAGTTTGTTGTCATGTCAAGAAAAAAATACCTCATCTGCATTTCAGGGTAGTTAAACCTTGCAAGTAGAAATACTGTTCAGATTCGTACCTGCTGCTTCCTTATTGATTAAAATAGTCCCAGCTAAACCTGGTATTATACTATATAGTATGCTATATAGGAGCACTTGTAACTAACAAAGGGAAACATCAAGACAGTGGACTATCTCTAAGCAGCACAATAGACTTTTTGAGACAGCCAACAAACTTTGGTCATTGCAAGCAGTAAACGTAACCAATGATGAGTGAAATTTAAGTAGCCACACACAAGTACACTAAATATTCCTATTATTAAGCATTCTGAGTTGTACCGGTAATACTGGGCAGTCTTGCAAGTTAGACGACTAACTAGATTCTATTCCGGAACTTTCAGGTGGTGATACCTTCTATTTAGTCCAGTTCCTTTTGCAATTTTGTCGGCAATCTTGGAGGATTTGATAACCTTTTTTATTTTTGGAATCGTTATTGTTTGTTGACCCAGGAAATGAACGTTGCATTTCCGCAGAGTCCATCGTGGTTGCCATTCTGTTTTTTCTCAAAATCTGCGCCGTGCAGCAGACGTCTACCACAACCTCGGAGTGCAGACATTCGGCCACCATTACAAAACACTAAAAGACCTTAATACTGTGGTATTTTAATCAATAACGTGCATTTGACAACACCTCCCAAACTGTATTTTCAAAGTGGCCGTGGTTTCATAATTTAGCGCAATTTGTAGACTTGGCATGCCATTGAAATTTAACTCTGATGACCAAATGTGCATTTTTAAGGGCCATGAATGCACAATTTACAAGATAAATAAGGTCAGACCTAAGCCCGAAGCCTCTATTGATCAACTAGCCTGGATTTGTAACATTGTCTGAAGTATAAACGTTGAATTCAGAGCAATATCAGCTTTCAGTTGACACATAAATGTGATTCTGGAGACACAATCTTCACTTTCAAGAGTCTAGAATAAAGCCTGACAGGATAAATGAGTTGGGCCAAACTTGGTTGTAAAAGGGATCAATTGTATCCATTTTCAGCTTTTAAATGGCAAGGATTATTAATTATGAGTGCTACACATACATCTACATTTTCAAGGTCCTGTATAAGGCAGCGGCAAAGATCGATCTTTGATAAGTAGAATCTAACCCCGAAGTCCCTATTGGGTAGTCATCTTCAATTTTCAAAATTGACAGCATGGAAACATCAGTTAAATTATGATTATTTAAATTTAAATATCAAAGATTAGATTTAATCGTGGAGAAAACAAGTACGATTACAAGAGCCCTGAATATGCTGCAGTAGTAGTGGTAAGGTCAATAACATGGACCTGACCCAAATACCTTCCATTCGAGACCATCCTGGATTTTAAAATGGTCATGTGGGAACTATGTTTGCTCGGCTCATTTTGAGCATTCAATTATCATCAAGATTTTATTTTGGATTTTAAACGTACCTTCCCTTTCCATTTTGGTGCAGTGGTATCAAATTGAATAAGGTCCGCCTGACCAATAGTTTCAAATGTCCCACCACCTGTATTTGTACATAACTGCAATTAACCCAAAATTATCACAGCTAAATTAGTTGCATGTTAACAACATCAGCTGTACTTCCGAGCACTTACTCCACCGTTTAAAATTATCCAAAATTCATGGCAAATATATGGTTTTCCAAAATCAATATGCCAGAACTCACTACAGTCTTTATACAGAAGCAGTTAACCATTTTGTAAAATGCACGACAGTTAACCAGGTTTAAGAGTCAACTATCAGATTTTAGAGACCAGACGTTTAACTCTAAATGCTAAATTTACATTTTCAAGGATCCTGAAAGCAGTGGTAATGTCATCAGGAAACTGGCCTGAGATTTTCCAAATGACTACCATACAACTGAATATTCTCATTACAATACACAACGGTGAACAGGTGGCAAATTATTATGGATACTATACCTTGATATCCATTTCCTAAGGTCCTAAGTAAAGAAGTACCAATATCAATCAATCAGCTGGAACTGGGAGGAATATTTCCTTTCTACTGACATTTCATTTCGCAAAATCCTCCTATGCCAAAACTTGGCAAGAGTTGTTGTCAATATCAAGTAGGTGTTCATTCAAGCATTTGTCATTAGCCCTTAAGGTTGACATTTGATGGCATTTATCTCGGATTGAAATGAAAGGTGATCTAACCTGGGTGTCTCCTATGCGCAACACTATTGTGACTTGAAGCCCTGAAATAAGGACCACTGAAAGTACTTAAACGTCATTAAATGTACCTTGGTCTTTGCAAAGTCCCAAACCCTACCCATATATAGGGAGTAGCAATTCTCGATACAGTTCTCGGCGTGCTTCCCATGAGCCTTATACAAATCGATGTCTCATTAGTACTGCTGTGCTGTGCGTGGGTAAACTTTCAAAATGGTGGAACTGCGCCGTTATTACTTCCTGTAGGACAGCTTGAGTAAATAACTATTTCCAAAACCTTGCTGCAAGCGCTCACTGTTCACTTTCCCCACCAACTACCACCTCGGCAAGTTGAAAAGATTCCATTAGCATTGCAAATTACACCTGAGGTAAGCAGCTTTTTCTCAAGAAATGGTCCAGAATGATCACAAAAGCCGTCACATTTAAGACAAATTCCGGTAGAACCCTCAGTCTTCAGCCTTCGGCGCTAGCGGTTATAGGCTTCGCCTACCACAACTTCCCAAGATGGAGCCTCCAAAGCAAATTTCTTCCCTGGCACTAACTGCCAAGGTTGATGTCCATGTTTATTTAAAAACTACCCATTAAGACAGTTCATTGAATTTTTTAAGTATCATTTACTCTGTAGCCTTCAAAATCGACACCACCTTATTTTTTCTCAGTAACAAAACACTTGCTCTCGCACTCGCCTAGACGGTCGACAAAATGAATCATCAAAGAAAGAACCATAGGGCAGGATATAGGTTCATGTATCCTGCTATGGAAAGAACAGGAATTTTTTATGCAATGAACAACACTGCATTTACAACTAACGTGAAAATCAACTTAAACGCTGTCTCAACGCTGTTTTCTTCGGTGCACTTCGCGCGCACCCGTTTTAAATATTGTTTCAGGATTCGGGGTTACTTGCTATAGATCATCTTACTTGCCATAGATTCGTACAAACTCTTCTAGTATCATTGAAACCCACAATGTCCCATGGTCGTATGCAGAGGAGGGGGAGCTCTTCAACCCCCTAAATTTTCACATAACAATTTTTATCACCTTCGATCTGTGAAAATTTGAAAACATTTTGAAGATTATTTAGATGCATGTTGTTAGGCACGGAAAGTGACATTTCCGGTACCGTCAATATGGGACAGGCGCCCAGCAAGGGGGGGGTGGGGCTTCCTTGAGGATACTTTTGTTAGTGTTTTTAGTATCTTAGGTTTTTGGTATCGTTTAAAAGATCTTCAAAGTGGGATTTTTTCAACGCGCGCACCTTCTCTGAATTTTAGATTTCCCATTCCTACACTTAGACCCAGGGAACCCTCAAAATAATCCATTCTCCCGAACTTCCTCAAGATCTTTCATTATTAATCCCGGCCGACTGTTGATCACGCGAAGTCAGAATATAATTGTAAAGAGTCAAATCATGACTTTTGTGGTCTGTTAAGTGCTCATCTTATGTCATTCAAGCTAAAATGCGTCATTTTTAATGCCTACAATTTCGTACAAACCTCAGAGCTTCCGGGGTCTTCCCCCTGCACCCCACCGGATCATCTCGCCGTTGTCTTGTATATGGTCATGACCGAATGGGAAACTGTAACCTCAGTGGTCGAAGGACGGGGACAGTTCAGAATTCTTTCATGTCATAAATTTTGCAAAACGCAATCTTTGAATATCACAGTTTTTTATTGTTTGGACACTTACTCAATACGACACCTGAAATGTACACTTGTTTACAAATAGGGTGTCGCATTGACACAGTGCTATATAGATTTCTCAAACAACAGGATATGTGAACTCGACATAGAACTGTAAAATTAGGTTTATCATAAGCGCACAAGATAGTTTGCACTGACGGTGTGCCAATTTTTAGAGAAAACCTGAATTTACTGTTATAGTATTCACCATTACAAGTGATTGAGATGTGTTGATTTGTTTTAATTATGGGTATTCCGGGCTACTGTAGATTTTCTTGGAGAAGGTTCTGGAATGGCCTGTCACGTGACCTTTTTACCGCTTCGGACAGTTCGACTTACTTCAGTGGATGGGCACATATACTATTAGCGAAAGGTGCATATAGCTATGCAGAGGGAGCTCGAAAGGCGAACAACGAGGTCTGTTGATCAACATGTTGCAGTCGTCAGACTATAATTATCTAAATGATTCTGTCCAAGAATTCCATTGAAAGGGTGGACTACTTCAGCTCATGATGGCGAGCGACATTATTCCGTCCCTAATCACCCACAGAGTGACTTTGTGAGTATGTTATTATGGCCATCGCCCCAACTCGTTTCTGCTTTCTAGGCCTGGGGCCAGATCATCTAGTACGCATCCAGTACATTCTTAGTGCATGCAGCACATACCAAGTCTATTGTCATGTCTATAACTGGGACACGGACCACGCCTAGCCTACGTAAGAGATTACCGCACACTCATTACTATCCGGCCTATCCTAACGTTAGTCGTGCCATCATTCCATTCAGGCTCAGTGTATCGCTAATTAGCCTAATTTCCAATCGTTGTCTACAGACTCAGATTCCAGCATCTGATTAACTTCTACCAACTGTATCAACTTAATGATCATGCAATGGTTAACCCGACGTTCGCGTTCTACTTTACTTAGCGTTTTTGAGCCCTTTCCGGTCAAGTGTTACCCAGCCTACCCAGGACCGACTTTCCAGACAAGTGTGGAGTAACGCGGTTAGTAACAGTGCACTGAGGCCTAAGTTAATTACCAGTCCATAGTATTAAGGGCCCTGCCAAGTTTTTTTTATTGTGATTATTGTGATGATAGCCTATCTTATGTAACAGTAAATGTGTTGAAGACCTAAGTTATATTCTCAGCCTGAGGTTAAGAAGTGAGAATGATGTAATCCTAGCAGTTTGAATGATTATTGTAACTTGTCAATGACATATAGAGGGAGAGAGAGATCAGAGTCTGATGGAAACAGTGAATCAGTTCAAATCAATATTATTAGCTCAACTCCTCTTCTTTCAGCGTTGGTTTTGACACGGGTATAATAATTTATGTCGTTTCCTATCGCTAGAGCGTAACATTACCCAAGAAAATTTCCCACGGTTTTGCAACAAGTTGCTTGAAGACTGATTTGGGGGGAGGGAGTGCATCCCCAAATGACTTCCAGGCTCCCGGATTATCTCGCCGTTGCCCTGTATTTGGTCATGAATGAATAGGAAACTGTAACCTAAGTGGTCGAAGGAGGGGGAAAGTTCTGAATTCTTTCATGTCATGAATTTTGCAAAACGCATTCCCTGAATAGAGCATTATTTTTTTTTCATTTGTAAACTAACTCAATACAACACCTGAAATGTACACTTGGGGTGTCGCATTGACACAGTGCTATATAGATTTCCTTAACAACAGAATATGTAAACTAGACATTCCATCGTAAAATTAGGTTTATCATACTCACACTGGATAGTTCTCACAGAGTGTGCCAATCTTTGGACAAAAAACTGAATTTAAACAAGAAAGTCCCCATGGTTTTGCAACAAGTTGCTTGGAAACTGATTTTGGGGAGAGGGGGAGGAAACTGCATTCCCAACCCCAACCCCCTTCCGAACACCTTGCTGTTGCCCTGTATATGGTCATGACTGAATTGGAAACCTAAGTCGGTGAAGGAGAGGAAATTGCAGAATTCTTTCATGCAATGAGTTTTACAAAAGGCATTCCCTTACAATAACAGTAAATTGTTTTGGACTTGAAAACTAACTCACAACGACACCTGAAATGTACACTTGTATACAAATGGTGTGTCGCATTGACAACGTGCTGTTAGCTTTCCTTGACAACAGGATATATGAGGTAGACATCAGGTAGAGATCGGGTCGATATCACCCCCCGGGCGTTTCAGTTGACAACCGATACTGAATTTATTATGGGGTTCACAAAGGTACCAAATAATTTCCGCTAACGTTACCCTCAGTTAGTCTAAACTTGGAGACAAAATGAAGTCAACAAGTCAAGGAACATGCCACCCTAAGGTGCACTACAAAGTCTGTAAATTACTAGAAGAATTATCTTAATCGCCAGACGAAATTTCATCTAACTGAACCGTGTTTAATTTTATCGTTTCCCATTGTTGGAGGTCCTTCATACCTCCCAGAAAGGGGGAAGCGGGGGTTGGGTCATGTGTGAAAATTTTAATTAAACTTTTACTCCAGTGTGTTTCTGTAATTTTTGATCATGGGCAACAAATAGCAATTGAGAAAGTAACAATTGGAGATAACTTGGGCAGTATGCAACGAAGAAAAACGTTCGACAATGTTTCGATACATGTTATTTTTCGGCGGCCCAAATTTCGGCTATCTCATTATAACTACCCGTAGGAATCTTGTGTGGCATGTCTTCCAAGGGCATGATAGAAATTGTACAGATCTTCTCCCCACCCACAACGCAAGTCCTCTGCAATATCAAGGGGACATGTTGATAGTTACTACTGTAAAACAAAATTGTTAAATGGTACTTTTCTTGTCTTGCTAGTGCAAATTCAAGACTATTAGATAACTATAAGATAGTAAAATGTTCCATTCCTGTGCCGACAATTATGAAATTTCGAGGGCTTCTCCCCTTGACCCCAGTCGAAATATTGGTGTTGGTCCCATCAGGAGCCTTTTGCCTGCCCCTACACTTCGTACCCTCCAGGAAAGTGGTCTTAATTCACCTAAGGCCCTTCAACTACAACCTCACTTTCAAAAACGGCGTTTCGTGGCCCCTTACCCGGATCACGGCTTCACGCCAAGTTCGTTAACGGCTGGTTCAGAACTTGTCTTCACAAAAGGATCCTCCGCTCCGCTTTTGCGCTACCCTTGACCTCCTTGAGCCCACATCTAAAAAGAATGTACTCAGGTCTGCCCTTCATATTAAAAATTGTTTTTATTCTTTCCAATGAGTTATTCGTGGAAAGGATATGTCGTAGCGTGTGCAATGGCAGGGGGGGGGGTTGCCAACTCTATAAGGTAAAAGTGGACGATCAGCTTGTATAAGGCAGATCAGTTTGGGAACAACTGATATAAATCATGCGGTGGGAAATTTTGAGTGAACCCTGAGTAGGCCAGTGGTCTGAATATTGTTGTTAATCATTTTACGGCCCTCTTCATATCAGCAGGGAACGGAAGGAAGTAGGGATTTGGTAACTCAAGTATTTAACACAGGCAAAACTCCCGGGGCGGGGTTGAAATGATAGCCTCCCGCCTTTGGAGATGATCCCATTGACTTTCAATTCGATCAAAGCAGTAATTTTTGGTTGAAGGGCTGATTGATTGTAATAGGCCTAATAGTTCAGCTGTTATAGTTTATTCTAAGGAAAGAATCACCACCCATTGCCCTACAGACGGTACCGGATGTTTGTGTAACAAAAAGGCTGATAGACCCCCTTGTATCACGCACTAGCTTTTTACACTAACTTCCCAGGGGGTAATTAGCCTAACAGGCCTTAACTACGGGTCAGTCTATTAGGATAACATCCATTCTAACATTGTCGTAGTGAACAGGGATATGAAAGTATGGGATGGGATTATTTCGTTCTTTGATAATATTCTTATGGCAGCGCAGCTGGCAGCTTTTCTCCTGTCATATCGGAATAATTAATGTTCGGCCGTTTAACAACTTTGAAAGTGGGGTGCTTCATAAAATTCCTTGAACTCAATTTCTTGCAGTTTGTGATTGCGAACTCATAGTTTAACAGAGTCACACTCATTGAGTTAACATTAGTATCGAATGAGAACGATAAACAACTTAGCCCTGTCCAAAGGCCCAACGTGCCATGTACAATTTTTGTACACTACTAGTCGTGTTCTACACAAGTCAGGTTCTCATCAAGAGACTAAATCAACATTAACCTATGTATAGAGGTCCTTCACTAATGTCACGTGGTCTCTTCGGTTGTTAGACATTTTGCCGGGCAAGTGTCTAATGATTGTGTCACAGTAGTACCAATCAATATGCCGTTTGAGTGTGCTGTAAATACGCTTAATTGGGAGCGTGTGCGCCCGGCACTGTCGTTTGACGTCACATGAAATACCTGTACTGTATATGTTATCTATTATGCACTACATCAATAAGTTACTGTAGCATGTTGTTAAATGGTCCTCTCCCTTTCCGTAACAGCTTTTCCTCGCCAACAAAGTTCAGCACCCATAGACAGGGACGCCAGCGGGAAAATGTGTTCAAGGAAAGGCGCATGCCTCGTCATGCCCCCCCCCCCCCCCGAGAAGCAAAGGGTATACGACGAATTGGAAGGCATTGTGGAACAATCAGTCCACTTTCCCTATTCTTCCTATATGCATGCCGTTAGAATTCAATAGACTCGTTTAGCCAAAGTTTCCCGGGAAAAAGCCATTTTCTCGGGTGAAAAATATAGACGTCTTATGTCGCCTGACGGCTAAATCCTTCTATTGAATTCTAGCCTCATGTTATATGTTAATGCAAGAGAAGCAACGGCCCCTCCCCTCAGAGTCAGAGCCCATAGTTAATTAATGTGACAGTTCAGTCAATACATAGAAAATGAATAGAGCAGCATTTAAGAAATGCTAAGAAAGTAGCCTGCTTGAACTCAAGTAAAATATTTTAAATCACTCACTGACAAAATATCTATTGAAAGGTTGTTCATTTTGCCCCATAGCTTTTAAGTGCGTGGTGTGTTACAATGGGTATTGCTGTTAACATTATTTTAAAAGAAACTGTGATCGTTCTTGCCCTATAACTACCTGTCACAATACGTGTAAATGAGCCGCATATAGTCTTTTAGCGACAGCGTGTCAATGGATTCGTTTTCAGTTCGCTGCCTCTCCAATAATCCATCCATTGTTCGCACAGGAAGTGAGCTATTCTTTAAAGATTAGGTAAACTAGCTTGAACTCGTCAATAGTTTATTCTAAGGAAAGGATCACCACCCATTGCCCTGCAGACGGTACCGGATATTTGTGTACAAAGAAAGCTGATAGACCCCCTTATATCACGCACTAGCTTTTTACACTCACTTCCCAGGGGGTAATTAGTCTAACAGGCCTTAACTACGGGTCAGTCTATTAGGGTAACATCCATTCTTACATTGTCGTAGTGAACATGGATATGGAAGTATGGGAGGGAATTATTACGTTCTTTGATAAGATTCACATGGCAACGCAGCTGGCAGCTTTTCTTCTGTCATGTCGGAATAATTAATGTTCGGCGGCGGTGGGGGGGGGGGGCCGTTTAAAACAAAACTTTGGAAAGTGTGGAGAATTCATAAAATTCCTTGAACTCAGTTTCTTGCAGTTTGTGATTGCGAACTCATAGTTTATCAGAGTCACACTCATTGAGTTTACATTCGTATCAAATGAGAAAGATAAACAACTTAGCCCTGTCCAAAGATTATGTGTGCTCAACGTGCCATGTACAATTTTTGTACACTACTAGTCGTGATCTACACAAGTCAGGTTCTCATCAAGAGACTAAATCAACATTAACCTATGTATAGAGGTGCTTCACTATGTCACGTGGTCAATCGTTCGGTTTGTTAGGGAACATTTTGCCGGCAAGTGTCTAATGATTGTGTCACAGTAGTACCAAATCAATATGCCGTTTGAGTGTGCTGTAAATATACGCTTAATTGGGACGGTTGTGCCGCCCGGCACTGTCGTTTTTGACGTCACATGAAATACCTGTACGTTGTAGATGTTATCCTATTATGCACTACATCAATAAGTTACTGTAGCATGTTGTTAAATGGTCTCTCCCCTTTCCCGTGAACAGCTTTTCCTCGCCAACAAAGTTCAGCACCCATGAGACAGGGACGCCAGCGGGAAAATGTGTTCAAGGAGAAAGGCGCATGCCTCGTCAATGTGCCCCCCCCGCCCCCCCGAGGAAGCAAAGGGTATACGACGAGTTGGAATGCGATTGTGGAACAATCAGTCCGACTTTCCCTATTGTCGTCCTATATGCATGCCGTTAGAATTCAATGAGACTCGTTTAGCCAAAGTTTCGCCGGGAAAAAGCCATTTTCCCTGCGGGTGAAACACAATTGAACGTCTTATGTCAGCCTGACTGGCTAAATCCTTCTATGTGAATTCTAAGCACTCATGTTATACTGTCTAATGCCAGAGAAGCAACGGCCCTCACTCCAACCTCAGAGTCAGAGCACCATAGTTAAATTTAATGTGACAGTTCAGTCAATACATAGAAAAATGAATATAGAGCAGCATTTAAGAAATGTATAAGAAAGTAGCCTGATTGAACACTCAAGTAAAGATATTTAAATCCACTCACTGACAAAAAATATCTATTGAATAGGTTGTTCATTTTGC
>JAIZAY010000086.1:0-144283 GCA_029531755.1 Holothuria leucospilota | reverse complement strand
TCCGTACGCATCATGGCGGTAAGAATGTTTTAAAGTATTCACACATTTTACCGAACTGACTGCAACTCGCCGCATCCTGCGACTTCAGCTGAGGGTAGGTGCAATGTGCCCAATTTGGCCCCGCCCTTCCACCACAATCAGACAGTTGATTATATCAAACATGAGTGATACTTAGTGGGTAGTCGGAGCTGTTTTGTCGCTGTTGGGTCCAATCGTTACAATTTGCTGCAAATAACGAAGCGTTGTGAAAACAGGTGAGGGATTTAAGAAAGGCATAAGTTGGGTCTCCTTGTGGGTTGTGGACTGCCAAGTGACTAGCTCTGGTCAACCCCACTATCCAACTGCAACCTACCGCCACACTTCCAGGTGGTCGTGATTGTTTTCACCTCATCCCTGACCCCTGACTCGGGAAGCTAGGTAGGGCCGCAGTCGAGCAATACTAGCTCTTCTACAGTGCCTGATCACGAGAGTGACCAACCTTTCATGGTTGTTTTATACACCAAACGTCAAGCCTATACTGTTATCACGTATCTCTTTCCGAGATTCAACCATTCATTTTCGATGTACTGTTGTTTTAAGTATTTCTTTTAACGTATTGAATGAAATTCAAACTTTGGGCAGGTTGGGGTAAGAATTAAAGGAGGCTCGAAAATTTGGGGGTTTATTGAAAAATGTGCCCTCCTTGAGAGCAAAAATAAGTAAACTGTTGGGGAGACTGGTTAAATTCTTTATCAACTCTATAGGGCTTCCAGATGAAATCGGAAAGTTTCCCTACTGAGGGGTCAGCCTTCCCCAACACTGACCACGAGCCCCTCTTCCCCCTCTCTGCTGGCCTCACCCCCCCCCCCCCAATTATGAAGTACTTAATTTACTCTAAGATAATTATTTAAAACTATTGAAACTCTTTGTGCTGTAGGAGATATATGGTTAACAAGAAAGTCTGTAGTATAGTAGCCTATTTCAATGCTTTGATGATCGTCGTGCATGGATTCGAGGAAGCGGTTATTTGGGTTGATCTCGGAAGAGCAGTCAGGTTGCACGTTTGGCGTTCTACGTCTTTGGTCACGGTAGTGATGAATCTTAGACTAATTAGCAATAAGAACGACCTGCTGTCCTGCAGGGTTCTGACTGAAGTCATGGTTAATGAATCGCAATCTGGAACGATGATAGAAATGGGCGACTTTCATTTCTGCCATTTTGTTCAGCTCGATTGATGCTGACACTAGCCGAAACAGGAACGTGGGCGAAGAAAGGGTCGGTGAGGCATTCAAAACGGTTTGTTGCTGCGTACCTTGTAGCTAGTAGGTAGGTTTGACGTAATGCAGGGATATCTCCTTCTTCTGCTTCCTTGAAATGGTTGTCAACTAATCGTTAAAAGACTAACGCAAGCTACAGTGGCGTAGCTAGATGTTTTTTGTGGGGGCATAAAAGCAAAAAATTTCCGACAGATTATTATCTTGAAGTAATGATGCACTATCTAAGCGTAGCGCCACCGTCATCTGGCGTGTAGCGCGCGGAAAAAAATTAGATTAAAATATCTCCGAGATTGCCTTCAATGACACTTCCAGGCCTTGTCAGTAACCATTTCGATGTGTAATTCTGCTTAAAAACATAAGAAGTGTTATAAGTGTTTCAAATAAATTGTTTTTATTTATTTCCGACAGAGACTAGAAATTTCCGACAGAGGCATTCGGAGGCTTTGTGTGTGTGTGTGTGTGTGTGGGGGGGGGGGCGACCGCTCCCCCTGCCCCCTCTAGCTACGCCACTGGCAAGCTAGACGTCGAAGCAAACCACTGTATTTAGCAGAGAGGCAAATGTTGACTAGTTGCCTTTCCTCTGGCTACAGAACATCTCTTCAAGGACATAAGAAAGCCTGCAATATTGATCAGTTTTTTTTTTCAAGAATTGAGTGGTAGGACTGAGTTAACACAAATTGTAGTAATTACGACTGAATGCAATTAGGTAGCAGTCTGATTTTCAAAACCGTTGGTCTTAGTATTCATGAATTCTAGACTAATTAGTGCAATACTTTTTCAAAAGTCCCTTCAAATCCGACTCCAAAGGGTGAAAACAAAACGTTACCCCTAAAGGGGTTCTGCTCCCCCAAAGGAGCTTTTCGGCTACGTCCCCAGAATTAAGGGACCCTTAGACCGAAGTAACCACCTTCTCCACCTTCAGGCCTCTACATTAGAGGTCTGTCATACGTGGCTCCCTAATTAAATTGGCAGAAAAACAGATACTACACATGATCAAGGATGAGCCCCATCGTCAAATATAAGGTGAAAATCATTTAAAGCCTGATGACTGCAGCAACAAGCGCTTCCGTCCTGTCAGTATTCGGACGTCACAGTCACATACTGAAACAGTGCTAGAAATCCGTGCATTCCATCTTTGATGATTTCATCAGGGCTGGAGTCGAGTCCATACATCTCGAGTCCGAGTCCAGAAGGGCCCGAGTCCAAGCCAAGTCCGAGTCCAGAACACCTCAAGTCCGGGCCGAGTCCGAGTCCACAGGCTCCGAGTCCGAGCCGAGTCCGAGTCCAGCTGCATCTTGGAACCTCTCTTTCGATAGGGTTCAAAGGTTGCCCTGGGGGCGGGGCAGCTCATATAACAGATGACTAGCTGAAACCTGTATGGCTAAAATTGTTCCACACAAAAGCACAGACTATTGAGAATGAAACTGTGGACTATCAGCATTGTTACCTGCAAACTTGAAAACTTGCGTGGGGATGACAAGGTCCCCAATGGGGCGAGGCAGGGACTGCAGGGAGGAAGGGGGGTTTCGGGGCTATAGTCCCTGCACTTTTTCTGCCATGGTCATGTAGGGCCACCTTAAACTGCTTTTTTAAACATAATTTGGCTGCTTTAATGATTAGCCCCACCCCCACTTCAAAATTGGCTCTAGCTGCAGCCTCTGCAAGGGGCAGTAAATTTTACATAGAAGGGGGAATCAAATATATACAGAACAAGCATGCAGGGCAGAGGAATGGAATAAGATGTGGTATGGGAACAAAGCATGCAGGGCCTGGGGAATGAAATAAGTACAGAACAAGTATGGCAGAGCATACCTAAGCATAAAAAACTGAGGATTTCCCTATGATGGCCACTTTTGAGTGTCCCATCAAAGTGACTTGACTTGTATGCTGGTAATTTTCCCCACCTACAGTAGTTTGGAGCTTTGGGGTCCATAACGTACTGTATGTCACCAATGTATTTTTTGGCAAGAGGACATTGCCTCTTTGCAAACCCCAAATTTAATTGTTACATATGTACCAAATGGCCTTCAAAACACTTTCTTTTACTGGTATTACCAATAACATATAGCCACATTAAAGAACTTTGCTTTGCTCCTAGCTACATTAATTTCTTCCTCTTTATTACACCCTGCCAGGGCTACAACTAAACATACAAAATAAAAGACCACATGAAAATGTGCACTGCAGCTTTCTGCATTGGAGAAAGATGAAATGCGCCACAGCGTCACAGGTTCGAATGATGGAAATCCAAATTACTAGTTAAAAACCACCTACAGAGGTCTTAAAAACAAATTTTCTGTTAATTTTATAACTAAACAACAGTCATACAGTAAGCTAACAGCATACATGCCTGGCTATTTATGGTCTGATATCACTATTTTCATAGGCACAGGAGCTGCTCTTAGTTTCTGATGGATGGGGTGTTGCTCAACATTTTAAACCACCATCTTGGGAGAGAAGGGAGGGGAATTGTCAAAAGAAAAGAGCAATCTTCTGTGGACCATTATTGTACATGTTGCATGGGGGCCAAAATTTCCAAAAATGGCACATGGGCCTTTACTTGAATGGCTTCCTAATTTAACCTAAAGTGCAGGTCTCACTGCGGTAGCATGCTAATCTGTTCAAAAGCTCAACCCTCCCTGTATTATAATTAAGACACAAGCCTATGATCATTCTGTATTGTTTATGCAATTCATGTCTATACCTGGGCCTTGTACCTGCAGCTACTACTACATACAGTACAACACATATGCAGGTAGCCATGATAAAATTTTGACGGTGGTACATAGCGAATGCACATAACATAACATAACATAACATAACATAACATAACATAACATAACATAACATAACATAACATAACATAACAGGTTAAAGGGCAAAGGAGGGCTAAGGCCCCATAAGATGCCCTGAAGTCCAAACAACCATAACTAAAAACAAAGAACCAACCAACACCAAACGAGCCCAGCACAATTAGATTCTACCACACTTATGGAAGAACTTGTCAATGTTAACCTTAAAGCAGTGCACAGATGTGGAGTTAACTACCCACTCAGGCAGACTATTCCACTCGTTAACAACTCTATGAGAAAAGCTGAACTTCCTAATGTCGAGCCTTGCAAAATTCTTAACTAGCTTCTTACAATGGCCTCGAACCCGAGAATTACATTGAACCTTTAAATAATTGCAAGAGGACAAAGGATTCCTTTCAAAGAGAAATTTGTACACCTGAAGCATGTCCCCCCTAATCCTTCTCAACTCCAGGGTGGTAAGCCCAAGATGCTTAAGTCTAACATGATAAGGTAGTAGGTGTCCCTCACCTCGGGTATAAGGCGAGTGGCTCTCCTCCTGAACTTGCTCTAAAAGAAGCTTGTCCTTTTCATAGAAGGGACTCCAAGCCTGGGCTGCATAGTCGAGGTGGGGTCTTACCAACTGCTTATACAGATTTAGTACAATTTCTTTACTAAAACTACTGAAATTCCTCTTGATCAATCATCCAAGCACCCTATTAGCCCTAGCAGCAGCAGGCCTGCACACTGTCCTAGATGGCTTTAAATCACCTGTAATAACTACACCCAGATCCTTCTCAAAAGTCACATCACTCAGAATACTCACCTATACCATTCATGTTATAATCATAGCTGAAATTTTTAGGAACTCAAGTGAAGGACTTTGCACTTATCCCTGCATTAAAAGACATTTGCCAAGTCTGAGACCATGAAAATAACCTATCCAAGTCTTTTTGGCACATAATGAGGCATCATCCTTATCACTAACCTTCCTATAGAGCTTAGTATCATCAGCGCATACTTACTAATACTAGATGTGAGAGAGCTATCAATATCATTGATGAAAATTAAGAAAAGAAGCGGGCCAAGAACAGAACCCTGTGGAACTCCACTTGTAACTTCTTTCCAAGAAAGAGAAATTACCATTAACAACAACTCTCTGAGATCTACCATTGAGCCATGAATTATATCCAGTCAGCACAACTGCCCTTGATGCCTAACCTATGGGGCAGTTTAACCATAAGTCTAACCTAATGGAACTTTATCAAAGGCTTTTGAAAAATCAAGGTAAATGACATCAACACTGTGACCACATGTCAAGAGATAAGGAAAGCATCCTCAAGAAAGCTTAGTAAATTAGTACACAAGATCTACTCGGTAAAAAACCCATGCTGTCTGTGACAGATTGAGTAACCCATTATCTAAAAGATATTTAAGACAAGACAATCCTTTGATTACAGATTCCATAACTTTGCACACAACACTGGTTAAAACTGACTGCCTATAATTGCAAGCAAGCTCCGATCCCCCTTTTTGAAAATTGGAGTAACATTAGCAATCTGCCAGTCAGCACGGTACCAAGTTTGAAATCCAGAAAACTTCTGAAAAATATGCAAAGAGGAAACTGACAAAATCTCGGAGCATTCATGCGAGAATGGCAGGATGGATCCCATCAGGCCCAGGGGCCTTACTAGCTTTTAAACTCTTCAACTTATTAACAAAACCACCTCTTCAGAGAAGAACAACATCACTAACTAAAGAAGAATTATCAGAATCCCTACAAGTCCCCAAAACAGATGATTCCTTGGTAAAAACAGATACGAAATAATCATTTAAACAAATTTGAGGCCATATCCTGATGATCAGTAACTAGTGTGCCTTCATTACCTTGGAGAGGCCCAACACCCTCCCTTTAACCTTCTGCTTAGACCTGACATAGGCATGAAAAGATTTTGGATTTACCTTAACCTCCTTGGCCCAAATTGCTTTTCAAACTTAGCTTTAGTGTCAATAAACCAAATTTTTAACTAAGAGTTCCCTGCTTCTTGTAGACTGCAAAGTCATCAGAATTCCTACTGACCCTATATCGACGCCAGCACTTACGCTTCTTCGCTGGCTGCTCTAAAGTACCTCTCTAGACATCCAGATTGGCTCCTATTTTTAAACCACAGCTTTCTTGAGTGGGATCACAACTTTGTAGTGTCAGTAACTATATTACGAAAGACACTCCATGCTTCAAGCAGGACCTAAGTGAGACAAACGTGCAACCCAATCTATGGTAAGAAGCTCTTTAGCATGAGTAAAGTTAGCCTTGCTGAAATCTAAAACAGTTGTTTGTCACTACCTTGAAGTTTGCTGAAACAATAGTTAAACTCAAAACTTATGAGGTCCATGGTCACTAGATCCTATCTTACCACCACTAGCTACATTTCTAACCATGTTTACGTCAGTACTTAGTACCAAATCCAGACAATTGTCCTCACGAGTGGGAAACAGAACATGCTGGGTAAAGAAACCATCAGACACTGCCTCGAGAAAATCCCTCCCATGTGACCCACTAGTACATGAATGCCAATCAATATCAGGAAAGTTGAAATCCCCAAACACAACTGCCCTTTTCGAAGAAACTATCCTAAAACTTCCGAACAAACTCTGATTATTATCAGCACAAGAATTTGGTGAACGATAAATAATACCAACAACTAAAGGAGTGCAAGACTCATTGCCAAAACTAATTTCACACCACAAGCAGTTAGAAAATCCTGAAGAAAACTTGTTGGTGACATCAGCACAATTTATGCTATCCTTAACATACAGTAAAACCCCTCCACCCCTACCACAGACAGTATCAGCCCTATCCTGCCTGAAAATTTTGTACCCAGGAACCTGAATTTCAGAGTTGCTGATATCACTATGGAGCCAAGTTTCAGTAACCCCAACTATGTCTGGATTGTCTATATTGTCTAGATTGTCATTACGCACAAGCACTGAGTTGCAGTCTACATGCAAGTTGGTAGCGCCTCACAGAACTGGCTAATTCAAGTTCATGTGCCCAAAACTAGACTGGTGTTTTCGTGCAGTTTATATACTGGACACAGAGCGTGCACACTGAACAAATCAATACATACAGTGCACATAAGGTTTTACGTTAGTTCCTGCCTGATCACTGAGAAGTAATTCTGTACTAACGTTACACTATTCAAAGAAATGCTAGTACAATTTACATGTTATAGACCGAAAGCTATGCTGCGGCCTACAACTGGCATTCATATGGTATAAGTGGTGTGTACTTACAAGGATCACGCTTTTACTGTAGCCTACAACTTCCAACAACAAAGTGTTTGCAGTAACTATTTGATAGATCTATCCAGAAAATTAATATAAAGCTGCTTACTCATACTGTACGTGTCTTCCAAGCAGGGATGTGAGCTCCACAATTTAGAGTAGTAAGCATGATGAAGTTTTTACAGCTAAAACAACACAGTAAATTAAAGCTATCATTGAAGGTTGGTCCCCAGGTAAGGTAGTAATAAGGTAATGTGTAACTTAATGTACTGTGAGGACGTTCTAGCAGAACTAGTACCACATGTACAAAACTTACAGGTACAAACATTGGGACTGGAGCACATGCATACAGTAGGATCCCCACAACATTAATTGGTATGCACAGTACAGTATGCACTAAATTATAAAAATATTATTGCCTATGGATAAAACTGCCTTGTAAAGCTAGCATGGCTTTTTCCTTACAGGGTCAGATAATTGAAGAGGCGCTTTATAAAAATTGTGACCAAACTTTTGTAATGTGGACAATATCACTAATTCCTGCCTTCACACCGTTTCATCCAAACCCAGTCTCTTCCCTCAATAGTACTACATTCCCCATCAACAAATATAGACTATAAGCAATAAGTTCCCCTGAATAAAATGAACTGAAAATTTAAGCTCTGCATGATATTATAGTGCATTGGTGTAAATGACTGTTTGGTCCTACAAAGGGGGGGACTAATGAGTGAATGGCCAATCTGCATCCTACACTAATTCCTCTTCAGTAAACTTAGACAAATCAAGCAGCCACCAGTTGAACCTATGCAGGTGGACAGTTTTATTCACATACTAGCCTACTGATCAGAGATGACTTAATATAAAAGCAAGAAGTCCCTGTGCAGCATTACTAAGCATTGTCTGACTATATACAAGCTTTATTATTTCTCTCTTCTTTTGTAATAGTTTCTAAACACACAGAGAGCATAATGCTGGAAACAATTAACAATTGCCCTCTCCACAAAGTCCATGATAACTTCATGGTTTTGAATAGGAAGCTTTAGGAGATTCAAGTTTACTTACAATTGTGCTGCTAAGCAAGGCACAAACCTGTACAAATTTGTTTGCAGTGTGCAAGCGTGTGCAATAATCAATAAGCATTAGGCCTTCTGTTATACCATAATTGAATGGAACTAGGTTCAAGGCATTGGTTCTATTCTTTGGATCTTCTTAGTAATTGAAGATTTGTGTAACCCTCCTTTTAAACTTTCAGATTCAGCAACTTGAGACTAACTACTGTTGTTGTAATTTAATCTGTTTAATTAGCTTTGATTGGAGATAATATAGATACTACTGGTTGTGTAACATGTACATACATGGTCATGTACTGTACACATCAAGAGCCATTGGTGCAAGTTTGCAGCTGTATAGTTTGATTCTGGTAAAGCTATGTAGATAAATTGCCCTGATTACTCAAAAAAGTCAACATGCACTTTTTTGCAAATTTTGAAAGTAATTAGACCTAATCCTGGTTGGACTCGACTGGACTCGGCCTCAAGTCCGAGTCCTCAGAGGTTCGAGTCCAAGCCAAGTCCGAGTCCAGAGAGGTCCGAGTCCGAGCCAAGTCCGAGTCCACAAAAAAATGGACTCGAGTCCGGACTCGAGTCCTCCAGCCCTGGATTTCATCACTTCGATTCAGTGACTCGCTGTTGGAAATTTGTGACCCGGAACCGAAAGGATTTTTGCCATGTACCTTGATTATTGCAATCTTCATCGGAAAACTCACTGTGCGTATCTGTGGATCAACAATCATTATGTCAAAAAGAGAATGAAAAAATCTAAACATGCAATCTTAGGCAAAGTGAAAATATAGTCACTATAATTTTCAACCTGTCAACAGAAATTCTTTTGAAAAAAAAAAAAAAAACTTTCTAGCCCTAACTAACAACGGTCTACGAATTATTATACAATCGAGGAAATTCATTTTGCCTCTGACCACTGGTGGTTGCACGAAAATTTGGGGAAATCTTCCTCAGTGCCGTCGGAAGGTTTCCAAGATGGAGAGGGGGAGAACCATTTCAATTCCGAGTATTGATAATTTCGATACCAAGAAATTTTGGACGTTTTTAAAGACCAATAAAAATCTTCAAAGTGAAAATTTATCGGATGGGACTGCATCCCTCACCCCCTCCTAAGGTTCCCACTGTCCTGTGTCTCCAACTTTTCGAAACCTGGCGCCGCCCCTGCTTCACGTAGCACCAGCTAATAGTGTTGATATGCTTAGCAGATACAAGGAGAGTCCCGCAGTAGACTACGAATCAGAACAGCCAAAATCGGTGTTTTTGAACAAGGGCGGTGATCGCTGGGTGGGGAAATGGTCCCACAATAATTTGGTTGGGGAACGGACCCCCTTTCGGCGTCCCCAACCAATATTTAGGCCAACGACCATAATATTTGCTAATAATGTGAGTGTGAGACATAGTTCCCTCTAATACTTTGGATGAGGGGGAAGGAACATCTTTGATATTTTGGCAAAAATCGAAATATTTACTGATATTTGTGTGAATATTAGACTTTCCGATGACTTAATAAACCATTTTCTCGGTGCGCTTTTTTCGGCGCCACACTATTCAGAGTGCATATTCGGTGATCAATAAAACAGTCGTAGACACCGTCATGTACATCCTCTTTTATTTGGTTGGGAACTTAATACCTTGTTCAATCTTCCTGTAGAAATGATTAACTACAGTAATATTTGCTTAAATTGGTGTATGTGAGAAATAGTCCACTCCTATAATTTGGTTAGCCTGAGGGAGGACGGAGTACCTCTAGGTTTGGCAAAACCCGCAATATTTGCTTATATTTGCATACACTACCACGTAGGCTCATAAGGCATGATCCCTACTAATGCCTATCACTATTCACTCTCAGTTTTTGTCAACGACCGTAGTAGGTAGCTCTATCGACCACTAAAGGCAAATTTTCAAGTCGGCGCGCTTCGCACGCTTCTATTGCAGCATACATGCTTTGTGATTACTGAGACTCTTCACGTATGTACGCAGCACACACTCGTAACACAGTTTTAGCTCTGAATGAGCTACGCGCATGCTCTAGTGTTGAATATTCATATTCCATAGCAACGCTCGCTAATGAGGTAAACAAACACGTAGCTAAGGTCCCAAACGATAAGAAAGTGATGGTTTTTGGAAGATCATATCGCGGGAAATTGAAACTCTATGAAAATGAAACTGACGTCGAGTCTTTGTAAGAGCTATGTTCACTTAACGGTGTATTTTACTCACACCTAGAGCGAACGGCGAGCTCTCGAGAGGACGACGAAGGTTGTCGTGTTTTGCACTAACCTATGTAGAACACCAGCATACCTCCTGCTTTCGTAGGTAGATGAACGTCATTTTTTCTTTACTTTTACAAAAAATAAACAGTTTTTTAGTATAAAGTTCATGCTTTACATTACAAAACAAGAAGTTCCCCACAACCCCAGACCGAGATACTTTCCTGTTAGAGGGCTCCCTTCAATTTTTTAAACATTAAGCCAGAGGAAACTTTCGGGGTAGAATGCACTTTGTGCAGCCATTCACCAAGCATGTTTTCTAATTACAATGATGTAAGAAAATTTCCGTTTTTCATTTTTACACCAACATCGTTTGCCCCTACGGTACGCTTAGTACGCCACTGGGACTGACCGGTAGCCGTTACATACCCTTTGGAAGAAAAAGTTTGGTCGAAATGCCTCCCACATAAGGGAAATAAAATGGCACATTTTATACCTTGTAAGTTGCATCGAAACATTCTGTTTTTAGATTTCATGCGTTACAAACAAATTTAGATTCAAGAAGAAAGGGTGGATTTGATTAAACTAAAAAGTTACTTTTACAAGCTTTGCGCTGTATTTAGTTTAAAAATTCAGACTCTCCGCAAAACAACCCACAAAAAATTCGGTATATCAAGTAATATATTGCGTAAAAAGTGGTTGTTCATATCATAACATTTCATAAACATTTCATTCTAACCTCCCTCAACCCTTTCACCACTCTTCCTACAACCTGTCGACCCTGTCGGGCATTACGGTTGCAGGTCCCAGCGGGGAAGCCGATTCCCCTGCCCGAAACTTTCTAACGCCACCGCTAGCACTGCTATCCGAACACACAAATTTGTCCCCTGAACGAATTCCTCGAGATACCACATGACTGACTGAGCTGCGTTTGCGGCCTCCTGAAAGTAATTTTTCATGTAAATTGTAGTTCGCTTCCTAATCGAATGAGGCTGGGGTACCATAAACACCTCCGGGATTCCCCTCTTGTCAAGATCTTTCATGTCTTCTGTTTGTAATCTTGAATTCATTGTTGTCTAAAATGTTTCTGGAGAATTTCTTATAAAGGTATGGCCGCTCGAAATGTCTTTTCTGAAATTGAGGGCAGGTGCAAAGGTTGTAAAGTACAACGGTATTAAGAATTCTCGGCTACCCGGATGTACTCGGGCCACCCTGGAAGTTGTATAGGGCTACCCTGGGCTATTGGACGGAAACTGGTGGTTTCATTGTCATACAAGAAATCAGGTTTTAATATCACAGAGCCCTGATTTATTTAGTCCATTGATATAGAATAAAACGACCATGTAAAAGAAATTAAGTGACTGCGTTATCTGCTTGATTTACCAAAATAATACTATGCGGATTAAATACAATTACAAATGCTTTATGCACTGTTTCTTGCAATTTTATGCACTAAAAGTCGATTAGCAATTGGGTCTAAATTCCTTGTAAACGTGTTTAGTATACAACATGCTTACCATGTGTCAGTTAGTAGACCTTGTCCTTTGAACAGCGGCCTGCGAAGTGATCTAGTCCAGTCCTTGAATAAAATTGAGATAGAAATATTAAGTTTAAAAATTAGTTGTCTGACAATTATTTCCCGTTAAACAGCATAAAAGTACCAGTTAGAGTTCCAAAGTCACGTGCAATATCAACGATCATGCATCTTCCACACCCATTCGATATACTACATTATCAAATTGGATGGCTTACAATCCTGGACAAAATTATCTGGGACAAATCCCCGCGCCCCACCTCAATGTTGGTTTTGAAGGTGAATTAAAGTTGAGCGCTGAAAGAAAGAGCGCGCTTTTCGTTTCTTCTCAACATTGAACGAGGGGAAATTCCGGAAGTGTCCCAATAATTTTGTCTAGGATTGTCTGAACGCCTGTACAAAGGTATAGGGACAGCGGAATACGACAGAGAACAGTATGCTTATCATAATAATGGTTAAAGTTCCAAGCGCTCTTTTCAAAGACAATTAAGGCAGTTGGATGGGGGAGGGGAAGAATGGAAGGTACCACTGAATTATTATGAACAATTAACGAACGTATTTATTGAATCTCAATGTAAATGTAGGAAACACCGGGGTTATTTGAGTTGTTTAAGTTTACGAAAGGGTCAAACACTAGGAAATTACTGAATTTATCGAGAATATAACCACTTCCTCGTGTGGCTATCAAAATTTGGTTTTCACTTGGGCAGGGAGGGGCATAAAATGCTGTGGAGACATATGAGGGATGGAAAAAGGGAAGAGTGTGAGACAATTAGCAACAGCCAGTGATATATGATGGAGAATATTGCAGCTGTTTACTGTCCGTCGGGAAGGAATGCTGCACAAAATAGGACCTTGAGATAAGTCGTAAATGTCCCTGCAGAGCAGCCTATAATGTATCTAATAGGTAGCAGTATGAGCGTACAGTAAGGTTAGCTATCATAAGTCTGAGGTTGCGACATGGCTATTCTTCCTACTAAAGCAACTGCCAAACTCACAGTATAATTTGATAGTACACTGCATGCACTAGGGTAAACGTCTGACTGCACGGCATTCATTTACAAGTAAAGGTGCGAGGCCCCCTACCTTTAGTACTCTTTGTACATCTTTCTTGTTCTGACAAAACGTAAGATGTATTAGAATCTGAATGGCGCCACGGTTGACCAGTGACTGAAGCGGTTGACCACTACACAGTAATTCAAGGGGAGTAAACGGTTCACCATCAGTTTTAACATTTAAAAGACAAGGTAGTCAAGATTTTTTCTGTTCGCTTAATGGTCAACCGTTGCGAATTTGTTCTTTCCGTCAAAATTTTATAGCAATCCCTTTCCCTCACCCCGGTGCGAAATGTCTCTCCGAACGTACTTGGGTGTAGGTCTTCTCAAAATAAGTAGGCCAATATCAAATCTGGGTGCTGCGCGTTGCGCGCCACCAACCAACTTGACACTAGGGTCAAGCCATGATGGGAATACTACTCCAGACTTACGCTTACTTTTTCAAGCAAATGGGGGCCAGTGAAGCTGACAAAAACCTTTTACCAACTCTGCTGTTAAAAAAAAAAAGAAAAAAAAACTCTGCTGTCTGCACGGTCCTTGATTAATTTTTTTGTAAAAATTATTAATGATTCCATGTATCGTCCTTAAGTCCACAATTATGTAGTCACTACACTGCTTTTGAGGATCTTCAGCTGGTTTGGAACCGGAGACCCTACCAACAGGGACGTGGCTCAGGGGGTGCGTGGGAGTCTCTCCTCCCGATCTCAGTAAAACTGGCCGTCGTTAGAAAATGCGAGCGCGAGTCGAAAATTTTGACAGGGTGGCACCAGGATTTGTCCACTGGAGGAGGCTCCCTTGCGGGGGAAGGGCAGCGAACCAGAAGCCCCGACAGCCCCTATGTCAATGGGGCCGAGGAGGAGAGGGGGCGAGGAGAGGATTTGAAGAAAACCTTTTTACTATGCCATGCAATTTGCATGCTTTGTATAACATCGTAAAACTTTATGTGCCGAGAAACTTCACATCATCTCAAAGTTTTCGGGTTGGCCCACATAAAAAAGAATCTGTACTCATTTAGAGCAAAAATATATAAACCGTAGGGGCGGTTGGGCCTTATCGGTGATAACATACATTGTATCGAATCCACCCCGTCTGCTCTATGAAGTAGACACACTTTCGTTGGCGAGTCGCTTCACGTACCTCACGACAGACGCAAGAACACATAGCTAGGCTATACCTTAGTACATAAAACTGTACTTTTTACCTATATGTTACTTGGTAAGGTGGAAAAGGGCTTGTACTCTTTAGCTATATGGAACGGAGCTATGGAAGAAAATTGAAGTAAATCTAAAGCGCGCGAATGCCCCGAAATATTTGAGTTCCCATTGAAAAAATACCCTCGTAAGAGCAAAGACAGGTAAAGCGTGAGGGCAATTGGTCATAGTGGGGACTACCTACTTTATCGTACCGACTTAGGCTCCAGACGAAACTGGAAAAGTTTCCCTACGGGAGTAGTGTACCCGGAGTTGGGGCATGGGCCCCAGCCCCCAACTGGCGCCACCCTTATTTTCGACTACCCAAATTTACAACTGCCGTACTTCAAATTTCTAGCCATATGTCTTCTCGTACATTAATGTAAGATAATCATGGGATTGTAGTTCAGCGAAATGAAATTCCGAACCTACATAATAATTAACATACGTAATTGCGTGCTTCGGTAGCAATTGTGTCTCATTTGTCGCGCGACTGTGCCAAACATGAAAGTAGCAAGGCAGGGGTGATTGGGGAGTAGTTTGCGTACCATCATATCTGAAACGGTAAGACGGCACTGCCCTAACCATTTTCTGCTCGTATGAATAGAAATTTGCGGAAACCTGCAAAATCAGAATACAAGAGTATTATAGCTCCTGGAGAGACCTGCGACTGGGATGGGTTGGGAATTTTATAAGTAGCGAATATACACCTTTTATAATAGCATCCTGGCCAAATCAATGACATAGTTCTTTTGGCCAGGTTGCCAAAAATAGTTCTTTTGGCCATAACAGTGACGCGACTTCCTTTAAATCTTTCTCGATGTACAAAGCATAGTAAGAGCTGAAGGTGAGCCCACTGTGTCGGATAATGATGATGAAGAGGGATACGTAACTTGATGGTTAGCTTTGGTTGAAATTTGGCTGTAAAATCACTGCCAAACTTTGTGCTGCCTACTATTCTGCATAAGAAACCTACTTTAAAACAGAAACAGTGGTTAGTCGTGCGAAAATCGTAACCATCTTTTGTCTCTGCAGTTATTTTTAATTACTTTGCAAAGAAACATTTTCTAAATGCTTTAGTGGCCATCGAAACCGTATTTCAGACATTTACTCAAACTCATTGGTTACTCTTTTGGTGCTAATATCACTTTCATGAACCTGTCACTTTTGGCATGTAGCACTAAGTATGGTCCTTATGCACATGACGTCACAGGACAGAAAGTGCGCCCTCTGTAACTGATTTGTGTACCATCGCGTGACGTTAATGCATAAGGCCTATGTCGACTCTGTGTAAAGAAATTGTTTCTGGTTCAACTAGCGTGTCAGATCGAATTACCTGGCTACCACTATATTGATCACTTCAACATACCCTTTATTACGTCTATTAAATTTGGTTATTTTTATACCAGAAAGCCAAAAGGCTTAGTGATTCCTTGCCGAAAGGGGGGTGCTTTGTTACACTGAGGTTCATCCATCAAATTTATACTTCTCTTCTACATCATTTTTATAATGTGGTCACAATTTGACCCCTGCTCACATCAGCTCATGTCACATGACCTTTAAACCGAAACTTGAATAACCACAAAAAATGAAAAAAAAAAATAAAATGTATGAGAAGGGATTTATCTGTGCTTCCTCCCTTGTAATGAAATGTTTACAAAGTTTCAGTTTTTGACCTCTGGTGACCTCAAATGGCTTGTGACCTCCATAAAAAACAATAGGGTTTTTCCTCGCACCATAACACATCCACATACTTAGTATGAAATCTATCCAAGCTTCCTACCTTGAGATACTGAGTAAACAAGGTTTTCAGACTTTGACCCCTGGTGATCCCAAATGACCTTTGACCTCCACCAAAAACTATACGCTTCTTCCTCGCACCATAACGCATCCACATACTTAATATGAAATCAATCCAAGCTTCCGAACTTGCGATATGGTATAAACAAGGTTTTCAGAGTTTGACCCCTGGTGACCCCAGACGACCTTTGACCTCCACCAAAAATTACAGAAATCTTCCTCTCACCATACCACATCCACATACTTGGTATGAAATCTATCCAAGCGTCCTACTTTGAAATATCATGTAAACAAGGTTTTCAGACTTTGACCCCAGTGACCCCAGATGACCTTTGACCTCCACCAAAAACAATAGGGTTCTTTCTCTTACCATAACACATCTACATACCAAGCATGAAATCTATCCAAGCTTTCTGACTTGAGATATCTTGTAAACAAAGTTTTCAGATTTTGACCCCCGGTGACCCAAGATGACCTTTGACCTCCACCAAAAACAACAGGGTTTTTTCTCTCACCACAACGCATCTACATACCAAGCATGAAATCTATCCAAGCTTTTTAACTTGAGATATCGTGTAAACAAGGTTTTCAAATTTTGACCCCCGGTTACCCCAGATGACCTTTGACCTCCACCAAAAACAATAGGGTTCTTTTTCTCACCACAACGCATCTACATACCAAGCATGAAATCTATCCAACCTTTCTAACTTGAGATATCGTGTAAACAAGGTTTTCAGATTTTGACCCCCGGTGACCCCAGATGACCTTTGACCTCCACAAAAAACAATAGGGTTCTTCCTCTTACCACAACGCATCTACATACCAAGCATGAAATTTATCCAACCTTTCTAACTTGAGATACTGTGTAAACAATGTTTTCAGATTTTGACCCCCGGTGACCCCAGATGACCTTTGACCTCCACCAAAAACAACAGGGTTCTTCCTCTCAATATGGGCCATCCATGTACCAAGTCTGAGAACTGTTCAATTTTCCCTTCTTGAGATATCGTGTAAACAAGCTAAGCCGTCACACACACACACACACCCACCCACCCTCACACACACACACACACACACGCATACTCACCCTCGCTTCCTTAGCGGTACGCGGGAAATGTGCCGGTACGGAATTTAGCCTGGCTGACCTCCAACTAACCCAGCAGACGTACGTGTTTGGAGGGCGGGCTGCTTGCCAAGGCAGGCACGTGCAGCCGCGCGAGACTTCTCATTGCAGCGACGGAATTTTCGGGCAGCTACGCCAGTTTCGAGCTCCGCGTGAGCTAGGAAAGACGTGCGAGAGCGGAGCTCTCGCCGGCTGTACCGTGTCCTGTTAAGGACATGTTGCTGAGTGCTCACACACACGACATCACCATCGCATAGATTCCTTGCCTGCCTTCGACAAGGAATCAAAAATGGAGTAAAGACGGAGGGAGCCCCGTGATACAAAAACTCCCCCTCAATACAGTAGTTACGGGAATGAAATAGTTGTGGTTTTCAACGAAATTTGCAAGTGTATCCAAAGTAGATCTTCGACCTTTTGGGGAAATTAAACTTCGTCTCTCAAACTTTGTTTGGGTTTCCGTCCTTGCCATTTTTCTTCTTCAAATTTTTTTCATTCTCCTTGGTTGAAAATAAGAGAAATGAGGAGTCAAGCTTGTACAAACGGAAATAACCAAAAAAAAAAAACAGACCTAGGCCTTCTTAGTTGCCTCAAGTGGGAGTTGTCATTGACTCCTGGACATGCCATAGACAAGGGGAGGGGTGCGTCCCCTAGAAAAGTTTTTCGCCAAATAATTGGAAATTAAAAACTACCGGTATCTTTATGCAGTTTAACATTATCTGTACCCCCACCCTAAGAAACTATTTCGCCCCACCTCCGCTAAACTAGTTCACTCCCTCTTCAGTTCTTTTCCCAGCTATGGGCTTGGGTCCAAGTGACAACTTGCTTTTTGATGTTACAGTATGTCACCTCTGTGGCAACTGCCAGGCGTAAATTATGTTGTATGTGCTATATATTTCCACAGGGGTAAAATGAAGTGAGTGTCTCTGTTGAATGAATATAGCTTTTTTCTTCTTTTGCGAGCTACTAAACGTTCCCGAGAGTGTTTAGATCAGATAGAAAGCTACATAGTCCTATTCTGTTGCTCAGTACCGGCTCAAAGGTAGGCCACTTCACATTTTTAACGAGTCACAAAAAGTACTATTGAACGGTAAAGTTTTACAATTATGCCTAAGCATCGTAAATTCTTATTGTAAATTTAATTACGGTGGAACACGGTATTGTAAGGGAGAATGGTAGGAGTGGGAGCTCCTGTCTCGATCTTTCCCTACATATTTGGGAAGGCGGCATACGCTAGAGAAGCTGAAAGCTGTAGTAGATTGTGTGGCAATTTTAATTCGGACTCTCTTCGAGCCAGACAAATCCGTTCAAAAAATTAACAGATTAATGTTTCTTATTGCACGGCCTGCAAGCAATTTCTGTCATTGGAAATATTTAAGGATTTTTAAAGAGAAACACTTTTCCGTAAACTAAAAATACGTTTAACTTCAACTCCAACTGGCATAAAGAGCAGATCATGACGTAATCAGGTACTGCTGGTAGTGTGCTGTATGTGATTTGAAGTATGCATATAAGCCCATAACACTCGTAACTTGAAGTTTCGGTGTAGACCTTATTGCATATGATGTCACAATGCAGAAAGTGCTCCCTCGCTTGGAGGAAAAGCGCATATCATTGCAAGTTACATCTATAAATGCAGACAGCTGATTTGTCAACCAGTCGTATACGCGCGTAAGTCTACTACACGTGGGTGCAAAATATACGCCGTAAGTGCACGTGTGCTTCATTGTTTTCCTCCAAAATGACGTCAGTGTGACGACAATGCATAAGGTCTATTGTGATTGTTTTATGAAATAAAGTTACATGCCTGTTAGTCCTTTGTCTCTGCCTACTTCCCTCTTAAGTATCCCTATTCGTCTGAATTATCGTCGGTTCAATACGTAAAGATTGCTATTTCTTAAAGTGCTTGTTGTGCTCCTGGGGTTATGGGGTGATCTGAGAGCGTCCCAGTGCATTTCACGGTGGCCCGCTTAAGTCATTCCTCATAGGTCTCTTTTTACTTTTAAGTTCTACACAAATAAGCCTAGCACAAACCTAACCATTACTTACCAAATGAAGTGTAAAATTTCTATAACATGGGAAAATTAATAGTTTCTGGAAGCAAAAAGCCTGGACAGTGTCACTTCCGGTAGTACTAGGAGAATATTCAGCAAAAACTTAGGCTAAGCGGTAACTGATGGTGGCAATATGCTGAATTTCAAAATCTCCCTCTCACTCTGCTGGTCCCAACCTGGGAAAAGTCATCCTTACAGACCTGGAATATTAGCATGAACTGATATTAATTGTTTGCTTTAATGCATTAATTTGAAATAAACCTATTAGTGTTCAAAAACCAAAAATGTGTGTGAATACTTTTTCCTTCTTTTGAAAATACGCAAAATGTTTTAATTATGCGCACTGTTTTCGGAATGAAGTTCACAATCACTCCGTTAAGTGCTACATATTTGTAATGAATTCTTTACTTTAAAGGTTTAAACTATGAGGGCTACATCACCAAAAGTTTAAGCAGGTGATAACCTGATACAGGTGTTTTATTAATGAAAATCCCCACCGACCAGGGTACCTACCCCTCCCCATGCATTGACCATGCAGGGAGCACGTCCTGCACCCACCATGGATACCATGCAGGGATCAGCATCCTGCACCCACCATGGAGGATCTTCCTTCACCATCCACGGAGCTGCTCCCTCCACCGACCTTAACCGGCCCTCACCTACCATGCATGGAGCACTTTCCTAAAACTCCCCACCGACGAGGAAACAGCCCTCAGTGCCAACTAAGGATCGGCTACCTGCACAAACAATCCCTACCAACTAGTAAGCAAGTCCTTATGCCTACCAAGGAGCAGCATCCTGTACGTATAATATACATCCATCTTGAGTTCCCACTCTGTTTGGTATACAATACAATTTACTGAAACAACCGCTTGACCTACTTTCTCACAGCACAAGATTAAGTGCACCATATTCTTTGTTATCTATGGTCGTTTATGTTATATCAGCCGTAGGACGGTGATTTGCCCTGGGTGTGTTTGTAAAAGAAGAGCTACCGTGTAGATACTGCAAGGATTACTACGTGTTGGCGGTAAGGAAGCTTTCAGCCAATAAGAGAGAGAGAGAGGAATCCTTTGCAAATGTTAGCTGGCATCGGTTAGACGAAGCAGATGTTCGCTGGCGGGAGGAAAAATCCAAAAGGTTTAAATTTTTTTTCTCTTTTTTTTTCTTTCCTTTGTGTTAAAAAAGACAGGTACGATACTTACAGGAAACGTCACTGATACCGTTATACATCCAATGACCTGTACCAACTCTATCAATACAACTATCAAACCAGTTCTATCAGCAAAAATTGGCTTTGTGCCAACTGCCCTGGGTAACCATATACCCTGGGAAATTTTCTGTTTTCAGATAAGTTAATATCACGTCACCGTGTAGCTTAAAAGCTTCATAACTTATACCTTGTATAACAATATTTCATTAAGATTTAAAGACCCGTCTAAAAGATCATACATTTGTCAATTGACATTGTCATACAAATGTTTGAACACTTTTTGGAAAGGTGAAACTTGCAGCTTAAAAGTTTGAACACCTTCATATATGCTGGACGTTGTTCAAATTTGTTGGGAAGGCAGTCTAAACGATCAAACCTTTGTCCATTAGCATCGTGATGTTTTTACTAAATGTATGATCATGTAGACGGGTGGCGTAAAGCAGAAATATCTCAAATATTAATTCATGGAAGATATTCGACGTAAAACCCTATGCCATGTTAGAGCTAGGGATGTGTCTTCTACGTAGATCTGGGACGAATTTAGTTAAACGTGTGCTCGTGAACAAAAGGATTAGTTATAGAAAACCTCTGTCAACTAGTCTTACGAGTAACGAAATCACGATATACTATACACTGAATACCAGATATACAGCTCCGAAAGACGATATGCAACGCTATTTTAATTTACTAAAATTTTAAAAATTTGTTTGCTGTGTATTAGTGCTATACCTCCTTCAAAACTTTCCTAAGCTGCAAAACAAGACTGGGACAGCAGATACCAACGGGAGGGACTTAGATTTAGGCATATAGCCGAAAAACTGGAATCGATCTATCAGAAAGGTTTCGTGAAATAAGACGCAACTCGCCTCTATCCCGCAGAAATGTTGATATTTTGAACCAGAAGAAACAATTTGGGGGATTTTTCAACTTATTCATTATCTTAAGAATTTGGTAGTTCACAGGGTTTCGTACCATCTTCGAATGGGGTGAAAATGTAATACAATATTTATTGCACTTTTCATGAAATTATTGCAGGCGCTTTACTTATCCAAGTCATCGTTTATGAAAAATGGAGAAAATTGCAGCCCTTAGCAGCCCCACCCGCTTCGATACAATTTCCCCCTACATAATTAGAAATTGCTACTGGCTTACTGCATTTCGGCATATCTCGATCGTGCATTTTTTAGTATCTTGTCTAGCTGCCAGCCTTGAGTTAATTGTAATACCGATATCTGTACTGTTTATCTCAAATCCTACTTGAAATAAAGTGTCGATTTGTCATATTAGAAAACCAATTTGTTATGGAAAAATATCTTCAGTTACATTGCTACGACTTAATCACAGCTACCTTGAAACCGCAAAACTAATTATTGACCTACCATCTTGAACTTTTTAAAGAACATGTCATGTACGTAAAGCCATGGAAATCTTTCCTACAATTGGTAGACACGGAGAACTTCCGATAATTTCCGCTTTTAAACAAGAACACACCAGATTACCGTTCTCTGGCATGGTAATCTTTGAAATGACTAGAACAGTATAGAAGTCCCTAGATTGAACTAGAAGGTTATAAAGGAAATTAACCATATTAAATAAAAAGTTCACCGATAAAAACATCATTTGAACAAAAAACCGACGACAAAGAAGAGACCTTTCCATATCTTTATGAATATTTAATCCAGGTAAGTTGAAATGATTTCTTTCGATTAACATAGTAATTAGAATAATGAATATTTTTGATTGGCAGGGAAAATAGAAACAAGGGATTATCGGTAATAGACGTGTTTATGTTTTTTGCATTGTAGTTCAATCAGGGGGGTTCAAAAGACGTTTCTCTTATTAAGTCAATGTGATTAATTGATAATGGTTCTAAAACAGGGGTGGGGAACCTCCGACCGGCGGGCCGTATCCGGCCCGCGAGACAATTTTATCAGGCCCGCGAGGCAATTCATAAATGTAAATTCAGAATCACTTGAAAGGTAAGTGGTAAGAATCTTTTAGCTCACTGTACCCATCGTTTTTCCTGCTTTTACCACTTTCCGCATATTTCACGTAAAAATTCGCCAAAGCACTATCAGTTTATTACTTAAAACCGTAGCATCCACAATGTAATATCCCCACCGTTTCGTTAGACACAAACCAGGTGCAGAATCCTTGTAAATTTAGTGGTATAGGAAGTTTCTCGTGGAAGGCTGCAGATAGCAATGGACAAAAGTGCACTAACAGGTGTATAGGCCATACGGTACTAAACTCAGTGGGCACTGTATTTATTCCGGTAGATTGGTTGGGCCGTACGAACTGTCCCTCCAACGAGTGAATTAAACGTTTAACAGTGGAATAAAGTTGGTTTCAAGATACGCATTTTTTTTCGGCGCCCTTGGGGCGCTCTTTTTGCATGTGCTCATTCATTATTACTACTAAGTAATAGGATTCAATTATTTTAAAGATAGTGGATGAACAGTCTATTCCCTAAAAATTTATATAAACTGCAGAACCCCTAGGGGCTTCGGCCCACCAGGGCCTGTTAAGCGCCCCTTGGCATGCGCCCCATGGGAAATTTGTAGCGCCCTCACCTCTGCGGCCCGCGAGCTGCTTATGACCATCAAAACGGCCCGCCAGAGGAAAAAGTTTCCCCAACCCTGCTCTAAAATATCCTGACTTTGGTTGAGTGAAAAATTCCGTTTTCTAGGTTTTATTTTCCAAGTGTTATCAGAACATATGCAAAGCTATTGTTGATCTATTCTTTCCCAAATAAGAGGACTAGAATAGAATAAAAGGGTGCTAAGTTTTCACACAAATTGACGCCACATAAGATTCGTTCAATAGAAGGTAATGTTAGATATAAAAGATGCGACAGAAAGTTGTGCGCGTATGAGATTAACGTATATCTTGTTAGTAAACGAGTGAAATTTGAATCTTTTGATAGGCTATTACTAGTATGTGGTTAGTTTGCACAGTTTCATTGGCCAAATATGTGAATAATCTACATTTTAAAATTTTATGATGTGTGTGATAAATTTGCATTTTGAATTACGCGTGCATGTGATTAATCTACATCTTTGAACTGTACAAGTATATGACAAATCTGCAATGTACAAATGTACAAGTATGTGATTAACACTTGAACTGTACAGGTAACCTATGTGATATATATTTGAACTGTACGAGTATGTGATTTATACTTGAACTGTGCGAGTATGTGATTTATACGTGAACTATGTGAATATGTGAAGTACACTTGAACTGTGCAAGTATGTGATTTATACGTGAACTATGCGAGTATGTGATGTACACTTGAACTGTGCAAGTATGTGATTTATATTTGAACTCTACGAGTAGCCTATGTGATTTATACTTGAACCTTACGAGTATGTGATTTATACTTGAACTGTGCGAGTATGTGATTTATACTTAAACTGTGCGAGTATGTGATTTATACTTGAATTTTACAACTATACGGCATGTGATTTGTACTTGAACTGTACGAGTATGTGATTTATAATTGATTTGCACAAGTATGTGATTTATACTTGAACTGTGCGAGTATGTGTTTTTACTTGAACTATACACGTATGTGTATACTTGAACTATAAAAGTATGTGATTCATACTTGAACTGTACAAATATGTGACTTATACTTGATTTGTACAAGTATGCGATTTATGCTTGAACTATAACAGTATGTCATTCATACCTTAACTGTACAAGTATGTGATTTATAATTGAACTGTACGAGTATGTGATTTATATTTGAACTGTAAGAGAACCTGATTTACACTTGAATTTAACGAGTACTGTATGTTGTTTCTTGAACTGTATGAGAACCTAATTTATACTTGAACTGTGCGAGTATGAGATTTATACTTGAATTGTACAACTACGGCATGTGATTTGTACTTGAACTGTACGAGTATGTGATTTCTAGTTGATTTGTACAAGTATGTGATTTATACATGAACTGTGCGAGTATGTGATTTATACTTGAACTGTACGAGTATGTGAAAAATCTCCTTTTCATGGCACGAATATGCGATAAATTTGAATTTTTCAATTTTATGAAGTTGTGATAACTCTGCTTATCATTTCTTCTAAACTTTTTTACTTAGTTTCTAAGGGCAGCGAGTCCCCCCCCCCCCTTCCTGCGCTTGGAATTAAACAAGATATAATTTTAAGCCAATGTAGGAGCTTATTCCATTTCAAAATGCCAAAAAAGTCTTTTCATTTAAGTCTTTCATTATTTGATAATCGCCAACTAAATTGGGGCCAAAATGATGTTTTACTCCCACTTTTCGGTGCAGGACCGTGAACCCTCCCCGCAATTTACGTTAATGGTTAAATAATTTACATGGTTTGTGAATGAATATGAGGAGGAATGCATCGCATTGATTAATTGTTTTATAATTTACTGTTTACATTCTGAAGCTTATATAAGATTGAAAATGCAAACGCATGCGTATGAGGGCAGGAAATATCATCGGCATCTTTGACTATATAATTTCCATTACCCGTTTGGACTGTTTCTTCCGGTCGGTTGGGCAATTTAACGGATACAAGAATTATTACAGTCTGGTAAGCAACAACTGTGTCAAACTTTAAAGAAGATTCGGACGTATAAACGTTAACCTAACATAGAATGTCGTAGTAAGGGCACTAAAGCCACACCGGAAGGTTTTTCAGGCCCCTCTGGTAAGAAACCTCTAATTCAATTGGCCCGCGGAGGGCATTGACGTACGGATTTAATACACTAGAAAAATTGGGGAACAGAGCAAACCACGTTGCCTCAGTGATGTGTTCAATTTGTGATGTGGATGTGGTAGGAAATGAATTTAAGTACTAGTTTTGCAAAAAACAGGGAAGAAAATTGAAGTTACTTAATGCACTTTCTTGCATTTTGAATGAAGTGAAAAGGCTGGAACCACGGCTCATTATACAAGCTCTTCTAGCTAAAGATCGCAATGGTCATGGTACACAAATTGGAAATTAGTGTGAAAGGCCAGCTCGTGAGATCTCATAATGGGGTAGCTTGAACCTGTTAAAAACTTCTAAAAGGGTCCAGAGGCCACGACACGGACGAAAATTAGTGGTGAAACACTTGTTTTACCCCTCTAAGTGATCCCAAATTGGTGAAATCTACACTGTTTTATGAAATTCCACAGCTTCCCATTGGGCGGCCTCAAGTTCACCATTTTAATTAGCTTTAAATTGTTTACATTGGGGAGATAAAAAAAACCCGAATTTAGATTAAATTGTAGAAATACCTTCCCTAGTTTAACCGTTACGCTGAGGAATCGAAGCGCCGCAACTGCGATGACTACACTCTAAAAACGTCCGGATTAAATTTGATCCCAGTCCGGATCGGAGGGGCACCTACACGAATCCGGATCAATAATTTAATCAGATGGGCACCTACACGAACCCGGATCAATAATTTAATCAGATATGGATAAAAAATAATCCGGTTTGGATCATTTTATACGGATTTGATTACTGCAAATGACCCGGATTTGGGTAGGTTCCCCTCCCATCCGGATTAGGGTCAAACTTTATCCGGACGTTTATAGAGTGCAGGGTTAGGTATCTACGATTGATCCAAACGCCGCCGACTTTATCCATTCCAAGAAGTAAAGGCATGGAGGAATAAGGAACTCCCTTATTAATGCCCATAAGTAATGGGCAATATATTTTGCCGCAGACTGTCACAAATTTTCCCTTTAAAGGTTACTTTTAGCCCTTCTTCTAATTTAAAGAAAACCATCTGTCTATTTCACCTCCTGGAGAAAGCTGCAATGGTCTCTAATGAGGTTAAAATGTTCAATATCGTCACAATACTGTGTGTGATCTGTCTGTCAAGCTTTGTTAACACTGAGTGTTTTGCACAAGTAACCATTGACCAACCCAGTGATGCTCTTGTGTGAGTTTATGTCAATCAAAGTGTAGTAACCAATTGCTATTAGAGATATGGGTATAATGCTAAATATGTTTTGGGCCGGGTAATGCAACAGCTCCTTCAATGTAATGTTTTTCCTCTGTGCTGGCATTCCAAAAGTGCTAAAAACGAAACAGTCTTTAATGACTTACACTATGTAAACCTTAATGCCTGGCAACTACAGTATCCGATGCATGTGGCAGTGAGTATAAGGGGACTGTTCAGCAACTGGACAAGCAGTAGACTTTGAGGCAAGTCAAAAAGTTGGCTTGCTTAAAGCCGCAGTCACACTACAACGAATTCGGATCTGATTCCGATCCGATTTTTGTGAGTTTTTTTTTAAATCTTCTCCATCTCTGGTCAGAAAGAGCCCAAAATTTGCCAACCAGTGTAAATATATGATTTGCATCAGAGGTCTATGAAAAAAAATGTTAACTGATTTTTTTCGTGACGTCACACCGACAAACAGCTTTTATCGGACACGCGTAGTCCGATAAAAACTGTCTCAGGCTGTCGATGTGACGTCAAGAAATAATTCGTATAAATTTAATTTTCGTAGTCCTGCGATAAAGATCATATAATTACACAGGTTGGCAAATTTTGGGTTCTTTCCGACCCGAAATGGAGAAGATTTTAATAAAAACTCACAAAAATCGGATAGGAATCCGATCCGAACTCGTTGTAGTGTGACCGCGGCTTTAGTATTAGTACAACATCATTAGAGGAATTACACTTTTCCTTATCCAGAGAAAAGAATCTTATTCTTGTGTGGAGATGAGCTCAGATCTTGACTTAAAAAGGATTTGATGCATGGGCGTCCGAAGGGGGACAAAGGGGGAACTTGCCACCTGGAAAATAAAAAACGTGAAGAAAAAATAACATCAGCATTTTCTTTATGATATCGCTAGAAAATTTCCAGAACATGGGCTTTCAAAATAGAAAATGAATAGATACAACGCACAAGGCCTGGGAAGTGCCATTTTGATCGATCTGGGAGCCATTTCGGCAAAAATTGTCTTGGCGCCAACATTCAACAATTAAGGTCTTTTCTAGGAGTAAAAATTTTACCTGATTTGATTCATTAAAAGTCCCCCCCCCCCCCCTCCAAAAAAAAAAAAAAAATCTGCGGACGCCCGTGATTTGATGTGGTATTTTATCCATGTGTGCCTGTGTGTGTGTTGTTTCTTCTTTTTTTTTTTGAGTAGCTTAAGATTTTCACCTGCCGTAGGAGATGGCCCACAGGGCTCTTCTTGAAAAGCAAACGTGTAGTCGTTATTTGTAGAGTAAATACCGCAGCTGCGTTGACCTGCCGAAAAATGAATAAACAGAAAAACTCATTTAAAGTCAAAGAGTTTCGATAAAAGCAAAAAAGATGTGTTTTCAAAATTTAGACGGAAATGGATTGTTTCCATAATTTGCTATCATAGTCGTTAATCTTATCACATGCTCAACTTTACTGAGGAACTGTCGTTTGTAAACGAGTTCGGTTCACGATGTAAACGATTTGATTTAGCAGCACCATATAAACTAATTGCTAAGCATTCACGGTTATTGGCCTCGAAATCATATTTGCCTGTGATTTCTTAAAAGCTGTGTCGGAAGCGTAGGGTTAGCCGTAAGGAGCCTCACACACTATTTGCCCTTTTGCTGTGGAACAGTGGAACGGCTATGTGCCAATTTTGAAATTGGAAAAACAGTTTTACCTAGATAAAATACGATTCTTTTCCTTTCAAGATAACCTAATATTACTCCGTGATTCGGAGGATCAAAGGCCTTTGTAAAAATGATGACCGCGACAAGGATTTGTTTGCAAAGCCCCTGAGTAGTATCTAAGATAACAACAACGCAGTTACTTCAATAAAGGCTTGGTATCGAGATTGTGGCCTGCAACCATTAAAATGAATGACACGTTTAGGTTATTTGGTTTCCTTTAAAATATAGATATTTGTCAATTATTTGCGAGTATGGCTCTGATCCCCTGCTATCCAAGACCGTGATATAAAATGTACGTATGCTCTCGTAGAATCTAACACTGAGTGTCAGCCATACAGTAAAACTATTAAATGTACACGAACCTGGTCACTGTGTTTAAGTCTTGAGACAACTCAAAATGACTTTTCAACTCCACCAATGAAAACTTATTTGTAAACATTGAATTTTATATCACGTCATTTTTTAATATTTTCTCATTTTGATTATTTCCCCAATAATATTCTAAACTTCTAGATCTCTGAGAAATGATTTTTCTTTGGGGGCGGATATCATCCCTTCCAATCCAAGCCAACAATGAAAGTGATGGTAACAATATCGTTGCGAGAAAAGGCTTTACCTAAGTACTAATTTTATATAGGTGGCAACATATACACCTTCTATACGATCTCCTCAAACCTGCTCATTAAACCAGGTAAGGGTGGGAGGAGCTTTCAAAGATAAGGTTTCACTGATATCCAGGGACGTCTCTTAGAATCGATGAGTGGCGGGTACTGCACCTTTTCAAATGTGGGTTAAATCGCCGATAAAATATCGGTGTCCAAAACGAAAAAAAAAAAAAAAAACGGAAAACGCAGATTAACATTTAACAGCCTGCAAATGGCGTTCAGTACGTACTAAATAGACCATAAAATTGTAGTCAGTGTATATCTATTCAAAATTGCGTAATTCGGACTAAACGCGGGTGGCTTAAATAACGCAGCGGTATTGCTGATAGGGAGAGTGGAAGGTTATAGAGTTTTTTTTATACATTTGTAGAGTTTTGCAATAATTATACTAATCTTATTCTACGGGAAGTTTGATAAGAGAAAAAGAGAGCAAGATGAATGCGCTCAAAGCGCCAAAAAATAACATTTTTACGAACATTTTAGTAGTATTCGCCTTCATTTTGCATAGCAATATCCGGTATCTACAAATACAACTGAAAACGCATTAAACAGACCTAGACATTGCCATTCGCCCGCCCTTTGTTTGAAAAAAAAAAGCCAGAACTAAGGGCCATTCGGCTTCTTTATGATGCTGCAGGTTTGAGGGTTGTGACAGCTGGCGTAGCTAGACGGGGGCAAGGAGCGATCCCCCCACAAAGCCTCCGAAGGCCTCTGTCGGAAATTTCTAGTCTCTATCGGAAAATTTTGCCACCTCAATTAAAAATTCTTACAACGGAAATTAGTAGCTAAAATTATATTCTTAGGGGTTTACTTACAACACTTCTTATGTTTTTAAGCAGAATTACACATCGAAATGGTTACTGACCAAGCCTGGAAGTGTCATTTAAGGCAATCTCGGAGATATTTAATCTAATTTTTTCCGCGCGCTACACGCCCGATGATTGTAGCGCTACGCTTAGATAGTACATCATTACTTCAACATGATAATCTGTAGGAAATTTTTTGCTTTTGCCCCCCCCCCCCCCACAAAAAAAAAAATATCTAGTTACGCCACTGGGTTATGAGCTAGGATAGCAAGTCCAAAGGTGGCACCGGACTTTGTAATAATCCAAGGCACGTGTTTTTTTCCTTCTTGAATTAATAATTAGACAATTAGCGTATGTGAAGGATGCGCAGGAAGAGCGCCGAAAAATAGCAGTTTACAAGCCAGTTTAGTAACGTTTTTAGACATTGTATCTGCAGAAGGAGTCGGAAAGCGAGCCTCCTTCGCAACACAAAGTGTGCGCACTTTCCAGTTGTTATAAGCTCGGTATAATACACAAACCAGCAACGGCAAAACAATGGAGAAGAATGAGATGTAAAGTCTGAACAGCTTATTATCTTATCCCTAAGTTCTCTTAAATCTTACACAGTGTATTAAATTTAAGCTAGGCCTGTGGTTACAATAAGTTACTCTGTGTACTTATCTCTAGTCTTGTCTGGCCATAGAAATAAAAGTAAGGGAGAACGCTGACACGATGCATCCCTGCATGTGTAACCGGTGGAGCCACGAAAATTGTGAGGGCGCTTTCGTTGTACGGCAAAAGACCGGTTGATTGGTGTGTCTCCGTACGTACAGTGTGCATTCTGCTGCAGAAATTATAGCTTATTTTATCCATTTTTCGAAAGATTAGGAGTAATTTTCACAACAGGAATAAGTCATGGTGCCGTAATATTTTTTAATACTCCTATCTTGAAAACTTGTAGTTTCTTTGCCAATACTTGGGGCAAAAGCAATGACGTGATATTTGTATTACGCGCCGGTGCTCTGTTGCCGTACAGCCTGGCCAAATCAATGGCTTCAGTCCAGATCGGCAGACGTCATTCTCCCTTACTTTTATTTCTATGTGTCTGGCCTAGTAGTGTGCCACTCGCTCCGTTGTATAACGTTAGGCTTCTCGCAAATCTGGGTATTTTTTAATGTTTTTATGCGGCGTAGTAGACAAACGTTCTAGATTCGGTTTCTGAACTCATTGGCGATCTCTCTCAAAAACAGTTCGAGTCTGGCATGCACTCGTTGAGGCCTTTGCCGGGAATTCTAGGTTGAGCAGAATCTCTCTCGGTTACGTTCTTTTACAAAGTCTCTCGTGGAAAGCTCGTAATAAGAGTGGTATGTCAATCTCTCTCAGTACAGTGAACATGTCTGGCTCCGTGTGTATTGCAGTATTGATACCTCTTAGTCTCTTCTCTACTCTTTTCCGTAGAGGATACTCTTTATTTAACTCTCGCTAAAACCTTTCAGTACTGTCTTGGTTAAGAAGACGTTCTAGTAATTTCTTTTGAACAGTGCATAAATGAAAAGAAATCATTTCCCAAATTAGACTTACGACGAAGTCAGTTCCTTTTGTAACGCTGTGGAAGCTAGTCTAGAACGTTGTGAGAGCCTCTGCAAGGTTGAGGTATGTTGAACTGTGCAGCAGGATCGAAGTTAAAATCCTTGGATCCTGTTAGTGCCTAGCAACACGAACGCGCTCCGATTTAACTATTTGAGTAAGTGGAAAACCTAACCCGATAGCGACGCTTCATTGAAAATCATTCGTGTGGCTGACGGTTCAGTTAAGTGTGTGTAACATTTTGTTGTCTCCCAGAGAATCGGGTCCCCATTGCGATCCTGGCCTTCTTCGGGACGCCGTCGGAAATATTAAACTGTTTGATATTCGTAGTGGACGGCCCGGGTAGAGGGGGTCGCGTCGCTGCTAAAGACCATGCAGTGTGCAGCTGTAATCAGGGGTGGCGCCAAGATTTGCCCGACAGGGGGCTAGCAACCAAAAGCCTGAACAAGGTCGATAGAATGCCGAAGCGATATTTGAAGGAAAATTTTGGCCCGCGAAGGGCACAGAAAATGTTGGGCTCTTTTTGGAGAAAATTTGAAAAAATGGGCTTTTACCATGAAAAATTTGACAAAATGTGGGTTTTTTAAATAAGCAAATTGAAACATTTGCGGTTTTTATTGAAGAACTTGCCCTAATTTAGGCCAAAATTAAGTAAATAGTGGGGGCGACTGGCCGTTGTCGGGGACTGCATATTTTATCGTATACAAAACAGGTCCCCGACGAAACGGGAAAATTTTCCCGACGAGGGGAACCATGGCCCCCTGCCCCCCAACTGGCGCCACCACTGGCTATAATCGACCCAACACTGCGACTTTTTTTTATATAAACTGGTCAATAAAGAAGCGTTTGCAAGCTCAGACGACAGTTGCAGAAATATGCTCACCCCCATGTGTGATTGATGAAGAGGAGGTAGACTTGTATCCACTACGGTAGTGTGTTGCGTGGTTAATTAGCTACAATCCGATTGCGATCCAACGCAACTGACCATGAATACTTACAACTCATCCCCGACGATAAGTCAGGTTGAGTTGCATCACATTCCAAAAGGCCTTCTTTTTCACATTTTTTGTTATGATGTCTGTTTCATGGCAGCTAGTTATGCAATGTGGTACTTTATGGTACTTTTATCAGGGGCCTGCAACGGATTTTATTTTCCCGGCAGCCTGGGTTTCTTCAAAAGACAATGGCTTCCCGAATAGTGTAGTAGAGATGACTAAATGACACGTAACCCTTATCTGTGATTATTGTCCCAGCTATAAATAATAACTTCTGGACAAACATTATAGCTTCCCAATACTTTTAAGTCTGGGGGAGGTTAGGGCTCTGGTTAAATGTATACAAAGATATATTTCAAACCGTCTCTGATTCAACGAAAGTAAAACGTTGTGGTCATTCAATGGTTTCAAACACGAGCAAGCTTCGTGGCTTGACCGCGACATTACCTTCCCTGAACTTTATCAAGCCTTAAAACGTCAGAAAAATGATAAATCTCCAGGGTTGGATGGTTTTACGTCTGAATTTATCAAGGTTTTTTGGAACCGCTCAGGTATTTTTTTCTATAAAGCTGTGAACTCCTCCTGGCGTAAGCAGAGTATATCTTCAACGTTGAGGCAAGGCGTGATAACCCTTTTACCTAAGAAAGATAAACCCAGGAATATTATTAGCAATTGGCGACCTATTTCTCTTTTGAGCATATTTTATAAAATTTTATCTTCATGTATTGCGGAACGTATTAAGTCTGTGTTACATCATTTGATCCATGCCGATCAAAAGGGGTTTATCCCTGGAAGGTATATTGGTGAGAGCATCCGTGTGTTGTATGATATACTCTTCCAAACTCAGAGAGATAATATACCATGCCAACTCCTACTACTAGATTTTGAAAAAGCTTTCGATTCTATTAATCATGATTACCTATGGATTGTTTTAACTCGCTTTGGTTTTGGTCCAAAAATCATTAAGTGGTGTACAATTCTCTATAAGAATGCTAGTTCATGTATTTTGATTAATGGTCATCTTTCTCGCTTCTTCCCTTTACACAAGGGCTGCAGGCAAGGAGACCCGTTATCTCCATATCTCTTTATTTTGGGGGTAGAAATACTAGCTGCCAGTGTTCGTTACAATAATTATATTAAGGGTATTACGGTTTATGGTTGCGAAGTGAAATTATCTCATTATGCGGATGATACTATATTTTTATTAGATGGAAGTGTTGACTCACTTAGACATGCTATGCAAGTTCTTAATAATTTTGCATTACTTTCTGGTCTTTACGTTAATTGGGGTAAAAGTAAAGTTTTGTGGTTCGGTTCAAAATGTTTTTCTCAGGAGAAGTTCGATGGTTTCCAACGACTCATTTGGGATCCAGGGGGACTCTTTACGTATTTAGGGATTCTCTTTACGGTTAACCTTGAGAATATTGTTGACATCAATTTTAAAAATGTTACTGATAAAATCAAGGAGAGTATGTCTCATTGGTCAAGGAGACGTTTAACCCCGCTAGGAAGAGTAACCATTGTTAAAACTTTACTTGTCCCAAAGCTTAATTATCTCTTTTTAAACATTCCAAATCCAACTGATTGTGTTCTTAAAACAATTGAATCAATGTTTTTCAATTTCATTTGGAATGGTCAGGATCGTATTAACAGGTCTCAGTTTTGCCAACCTTACAAAGCAGGTGGAATCAAAATGATTAATTTCAGGGAATTCATTCACTCTTTAAAATTAACATGGCTTCGAAGATTTTATAATGCAGATGATGTATCTTTGTTATCTACAATGTTTAATTACTATATTAAGAATCAGATTGAGTTTGTTTTTGAAGGAGGGATAATTTATCTCTCAAGTAAATTGAATCAAGTCTCTAATCCTTTTTATAAGGACGTAGTGAATGCCCTTATTCGTTTAAAACGGGTACTCCAAAGTGATTGTAATTACAACAAAAGGTCTGATTTATTTCTTTGGCATAGTGATATTCTAAAAGTTGACAATAAACCTTTCATCTTGCGTGACTGGTATGTCAAAGGTGTAAGTTATGTGAGTGATATAATTGACAATGAGGGTCATTTTCTAAACCTGAATTCATTTCATGAAACCTTTAATGTAAAAACAAATTTTTTAAGATTCTTTGGAATTTGCCAGGCAATTAAAGACTATTACGGCAACGTGAACTTAACCAAGTTCATCCGACCACATCGGCCTCTAATTTATGACATTTTATTTAAAAGTCAGAAGGGTTCGCAGGACATTTACTCAATCCTTAATACGAAAGGGGCTATCTCAAATTCTCAGTCAAAATGGTGTTCTGAATTACAAGTTTCTTCAATGAACTGGCAGAATATTTATAATTTACCATTTTCATTGACAGTTGGAAGTCAGTACAAATGGTTCCAATACCGTATTAACACCCGATTGTTGGCAACAAATTCTTTCCTTTATAAGATTAATATTTCTAACTCTGACCTTTGTTCCTTTTGTTTCACTGAGAGAGAGACTATTTTGCATCTTTTCTGTAATTGTGTCAAAGTGTTGCCCCTTTGGGATGCCTTTACTAATTTTATCAATCTGAGTTTTGAAGGGAATTTCCGTCTTAATGCGTGTATTAAGCTTTTTGGTATTACAAATAACATTGGGTATAATAACGGTATTAACAAACTTTTAATTTGGTTTAGATATTTTATATATAGGGGTAAACAGAATACAGAAGTACCCTCATTCAATTTCTATCTTTTTGAAATCAGACAAATTATTTCAGCAGAACATTATAACGCAGTGATCCACGACAAGCTTGAACTTTTTCATAATACATGGGGTCAAGTACTTAATGAATTGCACCTAGAATTTGAATAAGTGCTCATCTTAGTGATAAAATCCTTTTGGGAGCATCATAATTATATTCTAACATTTACTGCTTTTTTCCTTTCTTTTTTCGTATATTTTTGTTTTGGCTTTACTTTACTTTGCATTGTATCTTACTTTTAAAATGCCCAAGTATTTTTCACTACTTGATGGTCTATTGTAAAGTATCTAATCGGGGGAGCACCCCTTGCCCTCTAGACACTATTATGTTTAAACGGGGCAAATAAAGAGGAAAAAAAAAAAAAAAAACGTTGTGGTCATAACGTTTCCCGACATTATGTAGTCCAAATTAAGAGTTTTTTCTGATGAAGTAAATGTATTGCCAAAGAAATTTCCATTTTTCCGACGGACTGCAAAAATTTTCCAGGCAGAGGGCACCCCCTCGATAGTGACGCTCCTGCTGATATCAAAATAAAGAGGTTATTCACGGGAGAGGGCGTCTGTAATTTGAGGAACCCCCTTTTTCTTGCAAGACGCCACTGCTTCGAATCCATCTGGGAAGGGCGACGGAGGGACACCGTCTGCCAAATAGTTTCACATTAATGTTTTAAATGATAATTCACTGGTCAATATTGATTCAACCTGAATCCTCCTTTTGGTCATATCACTCATGCCCTCTGTAAACTCATATATTTGCTATTGGTCATGGTTTGTAGGAGAAAGGTTCTTGTTTGTGCGTAAAACCGAGAACAAGAGTTTCATTCTTATAGAAATCGCACAATACACACTAGTATACACTGTAAGAAATGTCTACGTCAAACTGTGGTAGAATTACAGAACAAAAAAATAAAGAAATAAACAGATGAAAAGGAAACGCAACAAATTGACAGCACTTTTTCAGTTCTCCTTATTTATTTCTTTACTTTTTGTTCTGTAAATCTACAGAAAGTTTTTTTCAGTGGGACATAGGGCTTTACCTGGGAGCACTTCCTTAGCAAAGAGAAGTGTTCAAGGGGGGACACTGGAGAATTGTGAAATCACTTTTTGTGGGTTAATTTTTCATACCATATTGTGATTGCCGGACTAGGCCTACTTTGTGCAACGCTTACGATGTTGAAGGTCACTTGGGTTAGTTAAAGGTGATCAGTCGTCTTGAAATATTCTTTGTGACGTCAGCCTTTCCTTGACATGTTTCTGCAGTCGTCACTGTTCAAGGATACACCGTACAAGCATGGTATAGCTAATCGGTAAGCAAGAAGAGACGGCTTGTAGCTGTATACCTACTAGCTATACCGATGTCATCATAGCTACTTGTACGGTGTATCCTTGAACAGTGACGACTGCAGAAACATGTCAAGAAAAGGCTGACGTCACAAAGAATATTTCAAGACGACTGATCACCTTTAACTGCTACCTGGTACATTAAACCATACATTATATAGTCTCATCTTGTTGTAAGTGCCTGGTTCCTCTAGTACTGTGCGGATATTAGCAGTAATTGATGCTAACTGTATTTGAATTCTCAATATCGGTTGATACCGTGACCGATCAGAAACCGGAATCTTATCACGGCCATAAGGTATCCTAACCGTGACCTATCGTCCTCTATAACATGTCATTTCATTGAAGGTGAGTAAAATATGGGGACTGATAATCAGACATGAGAAAGTGACGTAACATTTGTATGAAAAAGGCCATGAAATATCACTTGATTCGTACCGGAGCTTCAGGTAAATTTCACCGACAGAGATTCTGAATAAAAATGAGAAATATCGGCCGATAACGGTATTAACGGTATTGAAAACCGATAATGGGCCCAACGCTGGTTCTATCACAAGGTTCATAGCACTGAACTGTTGCAATAAACGGTGTGATTGAACTTCTGTGTGGTTCAGAATGTTCTCAGTATTGCCACAAACAAAAACAAATTACCCACCGGCGCCGAAAGGGCTTTCCGTGAGATTCAATCGTTATAATTCCTTTACTTATCACAGGATTTAATACAACTTAAATGTAATGTCAGTTTCCTAATCATCCGGTAAAATAAAGATCATACGTATTCCACAAATGTCAATATGTGATATTTTTTACATACAATAAGGTAAGTAGTGAGGAATACGATAGACGTGAGGCTTTAAAACGGTTTACTTTTGAACCTAAAATAGTTTGTAATCATTTAAAATCCCCCGACATATGAAAAGAAAAGAAATGGCAAAAAATCTTGATGATTTAAACTGCACGGAAAAGAGACCTCCATTAACGAAGTTGTATGCTCATTTCACAGATTTGTAGTAGCCAAGGGGAGGGAGAAGGTGGAGGGGGAATCCCCTGGAGATTTTTCGCCCCCTAGAAGATCAAAAATTACCATTGCCATAATGCATTTTACTATATGTCTCTCCGCCTGAGAAATATCTGGCCCCTGGGAGCTTCTCGCCCTCCTTCAGTACCTTGTCTCCAAGCGTTTTATGGTAAACATGGTATATATATTTTTATATAAATATATTTTTTGGGAAAATATGTATGTATGTATATATATATATATATGTGTGTATATATATATATATGTGTGTATATATATATATGTGTATATATATATGTGTATATATGTGTATATATATATATATATATATATATATATATATATATATATTATATATATATATATATATATATATATATATATATATATAGGCTATGTTTACCACATAACGCTAACTGCCCGTGGTCTGGCTACGGGCCTGGACATATGTGTTATTTACGTAGGACACACAGAAGCATGAGTGTCAACAGGCGGGTAACAGGGGAACCCCCACCCTTCCCTTTGGAAGTAGATTTCTAACGAAAATGGTAGGCACATGTTTGATTTCATAGCTTGCAATATAACTGATTCAATGAAGCCAACTGTATGCTATTGTAAGGCAAACACGCATTAAATTTTTGGGTAAAGGTGCTGAGCACCCCAACCGAAAGTCCGTACGCTAATGATTCTCTTTAGGCTTGCACCACTTACCGGAAGCACTACCTTATAGTACTTCCATGCTCTTTCCATGTAACCTAATCGGTATTTTGAACCGAAATTGAAACATCTATATAGGACACTTTTGCTTATCAGTGCTGAAAAACAACAATAGTAAAAATGCCCGGACCTTAGTGCCTCGTGAGGCATTTGTATACCTTGGTACCTTAGAGAGGGATTAGTTTATTCAAACATTAATCTTATATGTCCGGGAGAAGTCATAATGATTGTTCATTATTAATCCACTTACTCACTTCAATTGCTAGAATATCAACGATCACAAAATGAGATCATTCTTCTTCAATGTTTAGATTACCTTTTGAAATGAAAATGAAATCATATCAGATCCTGTTTATACTGTTGTGGGCGGAGCTTCATTTTCACGAGGGCGTGGCTATGACAATGAAACAAAAGAAGATGGAAGATACTCCCCAAGACGTCGAAGACGACGCCGATGAACCAACCCCGTCCCCGTTTAGCGAAGACGAAATTGATGAGCTGCTCGACTGGCATAATTATGCTCGTGGTACTGTCACACCAACTGCCTCGAACATGGAATACTTGGTAAGACTTAATACACTCACCCATCCTCAACATGATGTCATGCATTATAATGAGTCTAGAGACTTCTAACTCTAACCTTATTTCATTTCTCCAACCCTAACCTAACTTCGAGACATGATATCAGTCATAATTTTCATGTCTCGAGACACAAACGTGATACCTACCAAAACGTAATGTAAAGATTTGGTTCACCACTACAGCATTCGATGAATATTCATACCTTGTTTACTTGATGAAATTGCCTCCCTTCGTCAACTGTTACTTTCTTAGTTTATACCTATGAGTGTACAGTTGACGCAGTGATCGAGAGGACACAATTCATAGACACAATTTTTTTGACAAAAATACATTTTAGAACTCCTTGTATTTCCAGCGGCCTTGAGCTATGGGCTTAGTGATATGATATACCCCTCCTCCGAGAATAGAATGGTGGGGTATAAAACCGTTTTTTTTTACTAAGTCAATCAGGGAGGTGGAAGATAGGATGCTGAACCGTTTATTCTTATGTTAACGTTCTTGAGACGGTTTTATGTAAAATCGACGGTATTCGCAGCACGATTACCGGTTTTCCATTTTCCTTTCAGAATTGGGATCCCTACCTTCAAAATATTGCCCAACAGTGGGCTGAAGAATGCAAATGGATGCACGGACAGCCTAGCGATGTTACAATCCAGTACGGACAAAACCTTTTTGCAGGTTCCGCACTCTCCTCTGCAACGCCAAAAGGAATTGTGAAACGATGGGTTGATGAGAATCTGTTTTACAATCATACTACAAATAATTGCAGAAAGGGTAAAGTCTGCGGTCATTACACTCAGGTAAGTAACCCAGCGGCAACATGAGCTGCAGGGCTTACCTATATAATTCCCTGTTTTTTTTTTTTTTTTTTTATTGCTTCTGTACCCATTTGCCAAGTCTTTCTATTTGTTATTATGGAAGTCAAGCAATTTTTGTGGTATTATGTTGATTCAGCTGAAACCATAAATATCAAAGTTTTCCGGACTTGTCTCATCACTACTATTTGCCCTCATTTAAATTGTGTGTACCGTGGTTAAAAGTACGCCACTCCGATAACATTCACACCGGAGTCAGTGCAGTAACAAATATGACGTAATACCACCTCCTTGCTTACAGTAGCTGGACTCTTCTTCTAGACTTCACAGAATCACAACAGCTTTATTTATTTTTGTTTTCCCCTAGTAAGTGACATGATTATGGTCATGGAGGTATTAGGACCCCCCTGATATGGCAGACACCTTACAGTGGTATGATGTAGGCTCACTTGGAGCATAATGGGTCGGACAATAATCTAGTTCACTTGGCCGATATATACGTGATAAACATATATCGATGATTGATCAATCTATTCAATCAATTGGGATTGAGGCTGTACATTTTACCCATTCATTAAGCAAATTTTCCCATGTTTGTTAATACATTTGTATACATCGATCGAAAAATGATAAAAGCTACTTCCAGTCAGCGTTGGCCACGTTGATGCAATGTAAGCAATTCTTCTCTTTATTAGCACAATGTCATTTTGCTCTTATCCGCTTATCAAGAGACACCGCCACTCCATCGGCATTCTAGAGACCGTGCGTGTAATGCACCATTGAATTGAAGTTGCTCTCTCAATATTTATGTCACGTTTCGTCTGGTTTTTACTTTTCGCCATTTCTGGTGGTGACTTAAATATCTAACATCGATTTAACATTTAGAGTTAATCGTACGTTTGACTCCCTAAAGCTTTAAAAGTAATTGATTTGGAAGTGAAATGAGGTCATTATATCCCCAACGAAACAAAAATAATGTTCTGTGAAGATTACAAGATCTCTTATTCGTAAAAATAAAAAGTAGAAATAGCTGATTAGTTAAATCGTCCGGATCTTTTGTAACAGAGATGATTAATTTTGGTATGTAAAAGTGATCGATCGAGGACTTATTAAGAAATATGTGTGTGATACTAATATGCATTCACTGAAGCGTGGATAACTAGTATACAGGACAAATACCGGTATTCTCAGGTGGTATGTTGTAAAGTGAATTAACAGATGTTTTTTTAATTAGGGAGAAAAGTTAAATCTTAAACTGATACGTGCAATTCGGGAAACAGCTACATACACAGACTGTCTACTGCAGTATGATGATAGTTTTATGTTAAGCAAAGATGATGATTATTTATGTATTTGCAAACTGCAATTGGAAAGTGGCGATAGGATAGCCTATCTCAAGTTGACCTTCAAGGCAGACTAGTGCCAGCCGTCTAAACTGTAAACCAAGGGACTCCGGAGGCGATCGTTACAGTCAGGGGCAAGCGGCGTGCACCTATGAGACTTACTCTTAAGGCCGGTTCATACTTCAGCATAGCGCTGTAAAGCTATAATAGTTGAACACTGTTCAACTTTGAGCTATGCCCATGATTGGAACGAAGGATGACCATATAAGGCTCTCATAGCTTTAAAGCGCGTAAAATAGTACCGGTAGGTTAGTTAGTTAGTTAGATGAGGTTTAACGTCCCAGTTTCGAACCAATTGGTTCAAGTCGAGACGACCACGGCCTTTTTTCCAGTTGTGGCTCACTGGCTTGTTTTTCCTACTCCATTGCTTATGCTGAGCACCAAGCACAAAGGCAGTAGGTTCTATTTTTAAAGTCTTTGGTATGACCCGGCCAGGATTTGAACCCTAGACCTTAGTACCGGTAGGGAACCACCCTATAGGTGTACGGCGTTCGAACCATTAATATACGTAACATGTCACATGCAGAGGTGAAATGATAAATTAAGTGTGGCTATAAATGATTTTCAAGGTTGGATAGGTTGTGTTCTAGGCATTAATCTATTTCCAATCAATAATTGATGAGACACTAGAGTGCTCCGAAGTCCCTCCACTGGAAAAGCAAATAAAAAAAAAGAAGAAGAAGAAGAAAAAAAAAAACCTGTTTGATTGTAAGCATTATTCACGGCTTTATCTTTTATGTATCTCTTTGCGTTATAACATAATGCACTTAATTCCAGGTCGTGTGGTCCACTACAACAGGCCTTGGCTGCGGACGTGCATTGTGCCCTAACCTTGAAGGTGCTGGCAAAAATATGTATATGGTCGTTTGTCAGTATTCACCTGCGTAAGTCATTCTTATAATTTATTTACATAGCCAACATTACTGTTATCTGTACTGTGCCGTGCTTTGTAAATCAGTCCTTTTTATTAGGGGGTTGGATTCAGTAAAAGAGGGCTGACTCCATCTACGCCGGGGTCAAAGACGAAACGTTAGGATAATAAAACTGAGGCCTCCTATAAGATTTACCGGGTTATAGGGGCTTTGCGATCATAATTGGGGCAATGAACTTTACCAGCACTTTCGTAAGCAAAGTAACGGTCGGTGAAAAAGATGGGGTGAGCCGGATAAGCTCGGCCTGGTCTAGTCCTCACATGGATCTGTGGTAGGTGTCAACATTTTGGACAATTTGTTTTGAAGGATCAAACTACTTTAAAATTGTGTTGATCAGTATCATAATTGTAATGGATATTTCAGATTGGGAACCCAGAAAAAATGTCTTATTCGTAATTGGATAGTTCAGATTGAGAAACCAGATAAAAGACCTTATTTGTAATTGGATAGTTTAGACTGATCATATCTCCCCCTTTACATTTTGTAATCAAGGAAAGAGCACTTAAGATAATTAGTAAACATTGACCAGATTTGTTCTGTGTGGTTCAAGTACATATCTTAGGCACGTTCAGCAATTAAAATAATCTTCACAATCCGTAAATTATCATATATTGTGTTCTTAATTACCTATCTTGTTATAAGGCTGTCTTTCAGTGATGTAGGGAGGTAAGTTTTTCTTAAGCCGCGGTCACACTACAACGAATAGTGTGACCGTGGCTTTAAGCTAACGCATTCAATTCCGGGCAAATTGTAAGATATATATATATATATATATATATATATATATATATATATATATATATATATATATATATATTTCTCTAATTCGGCACTTAGGGGGAAAGTTGTTGTTGAAAAGTCGACCTTAAGGGGAAAAAAATTTTCGGGTGAAATAAAAGGTTCGCCTTAACGTTTTCACACACTTTTTCTATAGGGAAACGTAACCTTACAAGAGCGCCCTCTTAGATTTACAAACTAGATGCCATTACTTCAAAGTTGTCAAATTTACGGACACCTAGCTGTTAACACGAACGGATGGCTGGCCATTGAAATAACGTTAATTTATATGTTTAGACGTTAGGGCGAATTTATTTCTTATGTATTTTATTATCTTTTTTTCGCCCTATGTACAAGCAGATATAACAATTTCCCCTTAAGGTGGGAATTAGCGTTATATATATATATATATATATATATATATATATATATATATATATATATATATATATATATATTATATATATATATATATATATATAAGAAATGGACTATTAACTCATTTTCTATTTTTCTGAAACAACAAGATGATAAAGGGAAGATTTATCATGGCCGCTTTCAATGGCTACACAAGCTATTCATATAGTCTTCAAAGGAGAGACAGAAAGCATACAGTAATTAGGATATTACGTAAGAGTATTCCAAGTTGATATTGACATTTTGCTTACTGCGGTGAGCAGACAATCTACTTTTCAAGAAATCCTCTCACCATGGAGTTCATTGATACCCGGAAGTAGCAACTCTATGCTCTCACCATGGAGTTTAATGATACCCCGGAAGTAGTAACTCCATGTTCTCACGCAGTTCATTATCTCCTGTCTTCTTTCTTCAGTGGTAATGTGGTCGGGCATTCCCCTTACGTCAGTGGACCGTCTTGCACGAAGTGTCGTTCTGGTATTGGTCAGTGCTATGAAAACCTTTGTCGTAAGTAGTATTTGTTTTCATAATGTCACAGACCAAGACATAACAATAAGCCAGTTCAGAGTTGTTACTGAGCATGCACAGTGGCTTCAGGTCATAGGTCATATTGGTACAGAACGCAGTTATGAATGTCATTATAAGTTACACTAAGTAACATTATTCTGATTGTGCTTTTCAGACAGACTTACGAAATTTAGTAACAAGCGAGACTTTCAGCAAGACATTTCAGAGTTATTGTTGGGCACAGTGCACAATTTACGAACCTAAGCACATGCATGATGTACCCATATGACCTATGACCTGAAGCCACTGCCAGTGTATGCGCAGTGATAACTCTGAACTGGTTTATTACTTTTCACTTAATTTCGGTTCCATTGTAAATGTGATATCAGAAGGGGACCGCTGTTTTATGTATAGTGGCTGGTGAGTTTTTACTGTAGATCTCTGTGGTAATTGGTTTATGTCCTGTCGCCCATGTGGTTTATGTCCTGTCGCCCAACAGCGGTCCCCTTCTGATATCACATTTACAATGGAACCGAAATTAAGTGAAAAGTAATAAACCAGTTCAGAGTTATCACTGCGCATGCACTGGCAGTGGCTTCAGGTCATAGGTCATATGGGTACATCATGCATGTGCTTAGGTTCGTAAATTGTGCACTGTTCGGTTTTAGGAAACATCACGACACAAGTCATGCTCTTTTGGAGACCGTTAATTGTATTCGTAATTACCTCGATAACGGTGAGAATGCTTTGGGCCTTTACCTTGATCTTAAGAAGGCTTTCGACACGGTCAACCACACAATACTCCTTGATAAGTTAAAAAATTATGGCATTCGAGGCAAAGCCTTTGAGATCATGCATAGTTATCTGAGTCATAGAAAACAATTCTTGTATGTTAATGGTATTTATTCTACCTGCTCTTATGTTAATGTCGGCGTACCTCAGGGTTCTGTGCTAGGACCACTGCTATTTTTAATCTACGTTAATGATATCAAAAATGTTGTACCTAACGAGTCTCTAAGACTCTTTGCCGATGACACAAATGTATTTGTTCATGACAGTAACTGTACTATCCTTGTTCACAAAGCTCATTCCGTTCTGAAGCAACTTAAGACTTGGTTTGATGCTAATAGACTTACCTTACATCTTGGAAAAACCAATTTTTCTATTTTCCATGCCAATTGCCATATTCCCCATGCTTGTCCAGACCACTTTGTTATGAATGATGTTAGTATCCTTAAAACTAACTGCGTCAAATACCTAGGCCTATTGATCGATGATCAGTTATGCTTTAAGCAACATATCGACGATCTCTGTAACTACCTTGTAAAGTCTAATGGAATTTTTTATCGCCTTAGGGCCTCGCTTACTCCTGCTGTAGCAACCCAGTTATATTACTCACTTGTTTTCTCCAAATTATCGTATGGTGTGGAAATATATGGTATGACTAAACCCTTATTGCTCAAGCCCCTGCAAGTTCTTCAGAACAGAATTTTAAAAACTTTTACTTTCAAAGACCGGCGTTATCCTACGAATACCCTGCATAGAGACCTAAGCATCCTTAAGATCAGCGATATTCATGTATTCAAAATGTGTTGTTTTATTTATAAGTATGCCAATAATTGTCTTCCATATGTATTTGGTAATATTGTTAACCCTAACTTTTCTACCAATGCTCGTCCAAGTACTAGAAGTAATGCCCTCTTTACGGTAAGCAGGCACCATACTAGACACGGTAAATTATTGTTAAACAACTACTGTTATAAAATTTGGAATTCTCTCCCCAACGAAATTAAAAAGATTAGAACATTTGCTACTTTTAAGCGTAAGGTAAAAAATTACCTGATCGCTCAGTACACTGACTAAGTTTCCCTTTCTTTGTAGTTTTCTTAGTTGCGTCGTTGTTTGTTTGTTCTCTTTTTCTTCTCATTTTCTTTTCTTGTTATACTCTTTTTTGTATAGTCTCTTTCTGGGCACTAGCTCGTTAAACATTGTTTTTCTAGTGTCCTGTCCGTTTTTGTATTTCTGAATATATTTGTACGGACGAAATAAATAAATGAAATGAAATGAAAAATGTTTCGATTCCTCCATTTTCCGCCATCTTACTTTTTCAAAAACAGTGATTTTGTTCTCTATAAGAACTCTGCGGACTATCTCCCTCAAACAAAAACCTGAGACTACTCCCAAATTGAGTTACTAACCGGAGTGGGACACGAAATTTCACGGGACGGTGTTGAAAGCTTTGTCTCCCAAACACGCTGTGTTAATAGAAGGATTGGAGTTAGGCCTTTAGGTGTAGGGCTGCCGGGAGGGAGCACACCCCTATTAGCTTCTCCATTGACTTACACACTATTTTGTCTCGGTTACATACCTCCTACGGTCTAGTCAAAGTTCACAGTCCAGACAAGCCACCCCTCAAATGAAAGCTGACAAGTTGGCCTGTCACGGCATTACAAATTTACCACAGCATGACCGTTTAAATTTTGAGCTACAAGGGGATGAAGTTTAGAGGGTATACACCTACCCATATTAATCCGCAAGGTGACGGAAATCAGAACTTTCTTCTGACAATTTTTAAAACGACTTAAATCACTTTCAATCGCTCTAAATTGTGCACCACCCACACATTAACATGCACTTTTTCATATCCAGGAAGAATCGGCATCAGCTGATCATCTTAACATAAGTAATTTACAAATAAAGAGGACGTAAAATTGACGGTGTACTTTGGAACTACTTTTCTCGAGTGGGCTGTCTCTCTAATGGAGGTGTGCACCTGGAAGGCTTGTGTGTAACTGTCTAGCTACGATTATAGACACAGTTGAGAAGATAAATTAAGACTGTTGTTGATTCACGTTGATTTATCCCTTGATTGTATGTCCATAAAACCAATAAAAAGGGTGATAATCACAACTGCCAGCCAATTATTTACACAACTGTATGTCTTGGAAGCAAGCAGTGCTACGCAATTCCACCGCTAACGCTCTTAGCTGTCTTTTTTTCCCCAAAAGTCCCCTGACTCTCTGGCGAAGAGCCAGGGGCGAAAACCAAACAATACTCCCGAAGGAGTTTTGCTCCCCGAAGGAGTAACAATGTCCCCAAGGGACAAACTTTGACTTAACTGACACCACCCGACAGTGGTCCCGTTCTAGACTGGCTGAATAGAACAGGTCCCACCTGGGAGCTCCGCCGTCGTTATCACGAACACTCCTGCGCTCATTTCAGGCTCTTAACTGTTATATGGCATATAGTGATGAGTGATGAACACGGCACCAGTTAGAAGTCTGGACACTTATTATCATACATAATATCATGTTGAGGATTGGGTGGTGATGAATGGCCACTTCATGAATATGCAATAACAAAACATGAGTATTTATTAATCATATCATTAAAGTGAATGGTCAGAACAGAACAAAATTTAGGTTTATAATAGTCACGACAATAGATATAGGTCACACGTTGAGTATTCCACATGCTCGTCTCTTGAATTTTCTGTAAAAGTAATTCTAGGCAACTTGAATACATGACCTAGTATCTGTGGTTGTGATGATTGGCAGGATGTAAACAGGAAAGCTAAAGGACTAACGGTCGATGACTCACATAGATAATTGTTTATCAATATGACACATTGCAAGAGATACCATTACACTAAACAAGTGAATTCTCATTTTCGCACAGGCTGAAAAACTATAGAGAGAAGTGTAAGGCCAGCCTTCCGAAAGTAGGAGGATGTGTCGTCCTTAATACTTATTGCGTAATACCGTACAAGCACTTGTTGAGTTTTCCATTCTCTTCTGATTAATCGGTCAGCCTTTTATTTTGTCTCTTGAGAGTAAGGGTTGTGGTTAAAATAAGTTTCACATGTAAAGGTTTTCATACCTCGTCTTTACTGTGTAAGGTTAATATTTCAATACATTCTGCACATTATGTTATTTTTGTGTTTATATTACATTCACTGTCCTTTATATGTGGACACAACTCAGTCTCCCCTCTTATGGTCCCTAATCCCCCCTCTAAATATGCCAGATGTAATTTCTAAAACATGGGCCCATTTGTCGATAAAAGTAGCACATAGATCTATACTGACTGAAAATGAGTTCACTTTTCTTTGTTCAGTCCGGAACGTACGGGACCACGCTTGACAGACCCGGTTTTAGTGGTATGAAGGTCAACAGATTGGTCAGCTAAGTTTGTTGTCCCTCTGAGGACGTAGCTCCATTGGGAAGCATAGCTCCTTCGGGAGTAACATTTGGTTTCGCCCCTTGTCTCTTTGCCTGAGAGGAGAGGGGAATTTGAAAAAAAGTTCTATTTATTGTATAGTACAAACATCTTTCCTGTTATTTGTCATATCCGTTAATTACGACACGGTTATTAAAACACTCCCTTGTTGATCATGGTGGAAGTCGACAGCAGAAATTATTCAAAAAGCCACTCCTTTTCTTCACTAAAAACAAAATATTTAATAAGTTCTTTTTCATGTCTGTTATTTAGGGTCCTGCGAAGAGCACGACGAGATCTGTGGTGAGTAGGCTTACAATGTTTGTCTCTTCTTCATAGGTGTATGAGGAGCCTAGGGTTAGTGGCCGGTCGCGACACCGCCCCTGCCCTCTCCTCCCCCATAAAAATAGTCTTTTTTAGGGCAAAAATCTCTCTTCTCAGGGCAAAATTCCTGTATTTATTGTTTTCCAATTAAGGAAAGTTACAGGGCAAATCATTGCCTTTCTATACGCCTATGCCCAGACGCCTGTGCGCCCATAACTTCTATGCGCCGATATGCCTATTCTCCATTAGCGATAGCATCGCTTTCTTTTACCTACAGTACACGTGCACAATCTTTCATACATGTTGAAGCCCATGTAACACAAGTAGAGCAATACGTAAACTTATTGTAAGCTGTTTTGTTGGATGGAATAGATAATGTTATCTAAAATGTAACTGTTTTGTAAATCATTCTTCATATAGGCTAAATGAAGGGCTCTGCAATTCAAACGTTTTCTTTTTTTTTTTCAATTACATTAAATTTGAGAATTCTTTCCTTCTCAGAATGTCGACAAATGTGTCAAAATTGTGGAACAGTGGACATGGAGACTTGTCGGTGTAATTGTCCGACAGGATATCGCGGTACCGATTGCTCGGGTAGGTGTATCCTACTTCGCATGATATTAACTTAAATCTTAATAGCGTACTTTAATGATTGCAGTGCATGATGGGAACTGAAAGTATAAACAACAGGTGGAGTGCCTGGTAACGTAGCACTAGCTCTACTACTACTGCATTGTTTTAATCCAAGTTTCCATGCTGTTTTGTATGCGTGACGTAATCATTAGGGTCTACTTTTGAAAGCAATTGGGATGCTTAGCTGGCTGTTACAGGCCTGTAGCAGATTGTCTTAGGGGAGGTTCCTTCATCCATTTGGTCATACCAAAGACTTAAAAAACGGAACCTACTGCCATTGTGCTTGGTGCTCAGCATAAGGGATGGAGTATAAAACTAGCCAGTAAGCCACGACTGGAAACGTGGGTTTTTCTCCGGGTACTCCGGCTTTCCTCCCACTTGGCATAGGCTTGCCTCTAAAATCGGTTGCCCAGCCGACGAAGTTGGTTGCGCGCCGGACTGAAGCGCCTTCGGGTGGACCAGTTAACTAGCCGACTTTGCATTTGCACAACTGGAAAAAAAGCCGTGGCCGGCCCGACTTAAATTAAACCGATTGGTTAGAAACTGAGCCGTAAAACCTCATCTAACTTCATCCATTCGAACAAAGTTCCTTGATGAACTAAGATTTGAATAGAGTTTGAAGGTAAATATGAGAAGGTTCTGCAAGGAATCTTGTTTAAAGGTGATGTTACAATTATTGAAAACTTTTGAGTAATCAAGAATGCTGCAATGACAGGCCCATTATGGTGTACCATTTTGCAAACTTTGAAGACAACATACGTCGAACAGATGGCCGGAGCGGAAGTCTAAATTTCTGGAGGAGGCCTAGACTCCAACCCCTGGTTACTGCCTGCATATTTGCCACCACTCTGCTCCTTATGACCCCACGTTACATAGCCCAAAACTGCACCATGTGTATTTAAACCTACTAATCATTCTCTTACACGAACGCTGCTTTAGTAAGTCTTATTAGGTCTCAGAAAGACAACCAGATTGTGTGATGGGAGGAATCGTTTACAGATTTGCCTCGAGGATCCAAATGATAATTTAAAATGTCCCAACTCGCTTCACGGGTAGAGTTATGAAGCACTGCATACACGACAAGGGGTGAAACCTACTATTCAATGTTGAGTAACCACCGGTACAGTTTACCGTGTCGTTCCCAGGGCTGTCCTTGCGTTGCCTCACCACATAACCTCGAGAAAACTTGTATTTTTATGGCAGTAGACCACAAGTTTCCCGTACCCCCACATCCACCCCACCCCTCCAAGATACTACCAAGGCATAATCCTGCAAAGCTTTCAACGAAAGATTAGACATTCAGCATCGCTAATTGATGTTTCTTAAGTTTGTTATCTATTTCATCTCATATAACGTTTACAATGAAGTAACAGGTCTAATTGCTTCTTTCACTGTCTCGTTTCTAAGTATTTATTTCTCATCTTTTAACGACATTTTCCTAAAACGGACCATCTTGTATCCATCTCAAATTTTTTTAGAAACATGTAAAGATTTTCATCCTTACTGCGGACAAAATCCCGGATTTCCCAAGCAGTCCTGTCGCTTTCATCCTATGATTCCACGTCTGTGCCCACTTACCTGCGGTTTGTGTGTTCTGCCGAATGAGGAGCAGTCATGCCAAGAAACTACCAGTATGTTAACATTATTTTTTTCCTGAGTTTACAATTATAACAAATTCCAGATGGTGGCCTATTCGTCAATTCGGTCCGTCCCAATAATTGCTTCTCTTCAAACTAACCTGGAACCAACCGGCTTTGAAGCAAATGACAAATCGTCGGTTTAGTTTTCATAAAGCACAATATGACTATACCGATTAATTTGTAATCAAAAAGGGAAAGTGGAGACTAGGGGATGATGGGAAATGGTAGTTTTAAAACCTTTTCAGGTTAAAAAAGTTCAGTTTATCGACCAACGTCATTCCTTGTTTAAAGCTCCGTTTTCGATCGTGGTGGGTAAGGAGAATTTGGTGTAAGAGACTTTTGAAATATTTTTGAGGGCTTGGAGGAAGGGAAATGTCCTCAACGTCTTAAGTATGTAACAATATTTATTCCCTAGCTATACTTTTTTTTTGTCGTTTTTTTTTTCGTCGTTATCTATTTATTACAGCAGAATATACAAGTTTAACGAACAAAGTTCGGTACAACCAGTGACGGATAAAGCTTGCGTGTCTTTCGATTGGTTACGCACGTGTGGATCATACCTTCAAATCTCTTTTAAATACGAAATATGAATTATTTTTGTTTATTTAACCACAAGTGTTCAAAGGAAAAATGCTAATTGTTATCGTGAATGGAATTAACACATCTTGGGACGTGCTGAGTTGTTCATAAATTATTATGTGGGCCGACGAGTTTAGCAGATAAAGTAATTATGAATAACTTGTACAAATGATGGATTAAGGGGCAAGAATAAAGGACACTTGTCTGCCACCTTTACGAGATCAAAATAGCTAATTCAATGAAATCAAGCTTGAAATTGTGGAAACAGCAATTTAATGGATTAAAATGGTAAGAAAATGCCTCAGATTACACCTCGTGTGATTACCTGATCGTGTGAAATCAATTTTCCGTGTCCCGATTAAGGCCCGGATCCTTCTTTTCTAGAGCTTCGAGATTTGAATTTGAATTATTTTCGTCAAGGTTATGCCCCCCCCCCTCACTCACACACACTTTCGAAAAGCTTTTGACGCTCATGTTATAACAGATGCCTGCAAATACCATCCTCACCTCTACCTTAGGCTTCCGTAACCTCCTCCCTGGCAATATTGTTTTCTATGGTACATCTATAGGCTTCACTAGGGGAGCATCATATGTGACAGAAGTTTGTTTAAGACGAGAGACTCCTCAGTACCGAGGCTTGTCTTATGTACTAGTGGTAACAATAAGTAGATCGCAGTTTGATGACAAAAATATAGAAAGGGTGAAGTTAAATGGATGAAATTTTCCAGGAATACTGTTTAAAGAATCTTCCTAATTTGTAATGTTAAGTTGGATGTGTACGAAAAAACAGCCTTTAGCATCTGAGTTTTGAATTGACAGCGGTAAACAGCACTTTTGAGTCAATCCAGTCGGAGTAAACAGCAGCTCAGAAACGATAATTTAGAAAAATAAAAAATCATCTCATTAAATACAAAGAAAAATGTGACTCTTTCAACAAAATTTTAGAGAAGATTCCACTCAAGCATCCTTCATATTCGCTGAGTGTTAGGCTAGGCTATGTGAAATTCAAACTTTGATAGAAACACTAGTTTGTAAGTCATTTTATTTTTTTCTTTTGAAAATGAAGAATAACTGAAACTGAATATGTACTATCTTGATGTTGTTGTAAAATACACATTGCAGGTATAGCTTTCGTTTACATCACATATCACCTACACGAATAGTAGAATTTAGAACACACTGATCGACTCAAGGTAACCACAGTATGCTAATTTACTACAACACGAACAAAAGGGTATTCTTACGTAAACCAGGGAGCTGTCCGTAACAGCTCCCTGCATGAACGCACGTCGTACTAGGCATTCTCTGTCCAAGTTATTAATCTGATATCAATGAACACAAACGGTCATCAGGGGAAGCGATTGCATAAATATCCGGGTTTTAATTGTTTGACAAATAACCGACTGATCTCTCTCCAAAAGTTACATAAATATTGACCGAGGGAAGTTATTCTATTGACCTAATTGGCAGTCATCTCCATAGTGAAGGCTCTTTTATTCACTGAGCCTTTGTGTTGAACTGATGGCGATGTAACCATCTGAAAAGATAGGGGGTAATTGACCAGCTTAACCCCTTACAGTAAAAGTAAAACGGTCAGTCATCATTTGCGTTATTGCTGTAACTAAAAATAACTGAACGAAATTCTAAGATGAAATTTTGGGGCATTATAGTAAAAATGGTGGTCTAGGCCTCTAGTCCAGTGGTTCCCAACCTTTTGCAGCTCACCGCCCCTTTCACCGAATTTGGATGGGCAAACGCCCCCTGCCCTCCCCCCGCCCCATTTATAGCATAGTATAGGTAAGAATAAAACGACAATAAAAACTCATGTTGAAATAAAGGGTGGACCCAACACATACAGCGTTTCTATGTGCGAGTCCGACCCAGGGTGGCAAAACTGCTCGTGGGACTCAAAAAACTGACACCCTTTTGAGATGGCGGAGCTTTACCCACGATTTAGGAAAGCTTGAGTTTTTTTTTCTTTTAAATTAAGTTGCCACGGGCCCCACCGAGTTGTGGGCCGTTCTCTCAAAGTCATTTAGGTTAATGGGACCCAGGGGAAACGTCGCAATAGGGGACCGGGGCGAAGCCCCCTGACGATCTGGGGTAATGTCGATATTGTCGACACAAGAATGAGGCACTGTCAGTCAAATTTTTGACTGTCTTTCGATATACTTAAAAACCTTGAGCACTTAAGAGAATAGAAAAACACCCTTAGCTCAGTTTGCATTTCAATAATAAATAACATAAGAGTCCTTTGATGCTGCCAGGGACTTTTCCTGTGGGTAAGAGGAGAAAGGATGGTAATGGTCCTATCGGGCTTTAAAAGGTTTATGTCACTCAAGCTGCTCTACAGGTAGAAATAATGAGTCTAAGCCGAAACTGGCGTACCGAATAATTGCATTTTTAAAAACATTTTAAGGTTCTATATTTCATAGTCCATTCAAAATTAAGGTATCTATTATGCTACAGTTACCTACAGTTGTAGTCACTTCTGTCAGTTTGTCATGTTTATGGACTGCAAGGAAAAGGCTACCATCCGGGTTAAAGTGGCTGGACATTTCTAGCCATAGCCCCTTTGATCACAGTTTTCCTCTCACTGGGGAGAATATGAGGGTCCTCGCCAAGAAAAAAATGAATATAAACACGGTTAAATGCGACTTTGTGGCATCTGGGAAGGGAATATTAGAACTACTCGACTTGTTGACTTCATATATCCCCTTTTTATGTAAACAAATTTGATAGTTCAGCTAGAGGCAAACTTTTGAAATCTTGTAAAGTCCAGGTTTAAACTGAACATCTCATTTTTTTCAAAGTGCCCTTAGCGCTCATCGCCCCTGAGTTGCGAAAACGCCCCGTCGGAAACCACTGCTCTAGTAATTAAAGGATTGGGGCTAAAGAGGGGGAAGAGGTGACCGATTTCTCCGTGAACTCCGATTGTGCGTCTTCCCCCGGACCCATTACACTAGAAAGACCAAGTACTGGTGTAACATTGTTTTGGTTTTAAGATGTGATTAGCTACCATCCAGGGGATTTGGAAAGTTAAATTTTCTGACCTCATCCTCAGAAATGGTGGAGTTGAAAAAAACTTTGGTCAGGTCTCTTTCTTACTGAACGCCCCCATCCGATAAAAAACATTGCCAGATCCGCCATTAGTTCTCCTTGTCCATCACTATGTCAAACTGATTCCCATTTTTGTTTTTTTCTTTAGCCATTGCAGCAACGATAGCTGAGCTAAAAACTACAGAAACGACAGAGGAAACCGTTCAAGGAATCAGCGAGATTTTTGTCAGACAGGACGAAGTACAGGACTCGAATTACCTTGAACACAACGAAGCACTGGGGCACAACGAGCCAATAGAAAATGTTTAATGTGAAATTAAAAAAAGAACTTGTATACAACTTTAAATATTTTAGTGAAAAAAGGACGTAATAGTGTAAATATTCAGATCTAAAATTGAGTTACGAAAGATCGCTGTTTGAAAGAAAGCAACGACTTTATTGATGGCGACGTAAGTGCGGCTTAGCTGTTCTTGTCATTTGTTCATAGCATTATTTAAAATCTGCCATATTTTTTATTAAATAATGGCATGATTAACACTTGGAGAATTAGATTATGATTTAATGAGGCCGTGCAGCGAAATGGCAGAGGCAGAAAAACCGAGAGGTTTGTTTGAGCTGTTTGGAGACAAATTATCGAGGATATATTGTGAGGAGATTAATTAAAAGGCGTCCTCAGATAAAATCGTATTATAATAATGATTCAAGCAAAACGATTTGAAATATATGGTGAAGTCAGGGACGTCAATAGGCTACTGTTAGGAAAGCCGAAGGAGTGAGGAGGGGGAATAAAGGCTGGTGGAGATCACTGTAATCATATCCATATGGCCCATCGATTCCTGAAATTCAGGGCAGAAAAAACATGGATACAGGTACGTGAGGATCATAAGAACCAAGCTACGGGTTTTGCAACTGTGGGTACTTAAAGAGTTGCTGGTATCTAAGAAACATCCATGCTTTACTAACGCGCTGGTAGATCAGGGCTCGATTTAGTTTTTTTTTTTTCACGAAAAAAGTGATTTATTTTGTTTGCATTGTAATGTGTGAAGCCATCAGTACTGCATAATCACTGGTTTAGGCTATATAGTCTATATATTATATATAAGTTGAAAGTAATAAGCTCGACGGAGGCTTTGGTCTTTACGCCTCAACTGCTTTATAACTGACCGGTTGCAATACGTTGACGGATTCAGAATCAGACGCTCGACTTGTTATGCACATTTGAAGGGTTCAGGGCCGTAGCCTGCGGGGGGAGCAGAGGGAAACTGCCCCCCCTCCCCGAGATTTCCAAACCCGAAATGAAACAATGGCCTACTTGAAAAAAAAAATACTAAAACTGCTGAAAAATCCGATGTCATGATTATGTTTTCAAGGACCTAAGAACCTGGGAAATAGCATGTAGGAGGTCCCTGTTTTCCAAATTTTCCTGGGGAGGTCCCCGGACCCCCGCCTCCAAAAGGTTTATATGCTGGTAACTCGCACTAATGAATGAACCCCGTTCCTCGTGCATGATGCACACATCGCAACTGTAGGCTATAAATTAACGATCTTTTGCATTGTTTCTCACTAGGTGTCACATCATACTGACGTAAAAAGCCGTAAGACAATCTTTAATTACATGCTAAAATCAATGAGCTTACAAAGTCCTTTTTGGTCCTCTTTTCTCCCAAAAAGGAATCTAAGTTTTTCAATTATAAGTTTCTTCTCTAAGTTTAGTTTCTGAGCACGGAGTCTCAAAAAACGTTTAGATGCAACTCTGGATGTTTTGAGTTTGCCTTTGTAGCCAGTCTGGGAGGTATTTTGACAAGGAACAGACATATGCTACGCACCGACCGATGGCGGCCCTCAAAATTAGCACACTAAGAGGGGAAGGTCCGCATGGGATACTAGTCTCTGGCTGCGGCATGATGCCTGCCATCCCACAGTCGAAAAAAAACTCAATAATGAGAATTTCTAAAACATTTGATCACTTCAAAGCTTTGTCAAAGATAGCACCATTCTGTGTCCAAGCAACCTTACAAAGGCAAAAATTTCTCAAACGGGAGGGGTCTTATAGACAGCACCCGCTCCTTTGTACCAGCCAAAAGAAAATATAAAAGGGCACGAAAAAGTGAGAATTTATAAACACATAACCACTTGAAAGCTTCCCCAACAATATCACCATTTTGCACCTTAGCTATCTTACATACACAAAAATTTCTCAAACATTAGATGCGTCACCTCGGTCCTTAGACAATATAATATAAGAGCCCCTTAATAATGATAATTTCTAAACATGTAATCACTTCAAACATTAAAGCTTTGCCAAACGCCAAAGACAGAACCAATTTGAACCTAAGCGACCTCACGTAAATGCCACCTCTCCCCCTTTCGACCCCTCTTCTTAGACTCCTCCCTCAGGACTGCACTAGATGACAAAGAAAGGATCCTCCTGGGTGCCAACTATCCTTGCTATGCCACTCGCTGCAATTATAAACTGCCCCTGGGAACTACGGCTCTGGGTCTTTATGCCCTGTGATCATTAATCGATGTAAATGGCTCTTCGGGGTGTCCACTTTAATCTAAAAAGCTTTTGTGATTAGTTGCTTCAAGTTAGCTTGTACACTAAAACGATACTTCACAGCGACAGACGGACTTGACATGAGTATCCTAGTACCTGTAATCGAAAGCCTTATAAGCTACTGGTGCACGGTCTGGAATATTCAACCAGGGAGGTGGCTGATATAGCAGCTCCTTGGTTCATCTTGAAAGGTTGTTGAACGGAGCGAAGAATTATGAATTTATCGATTTTTTAACTTCAATCAAATAACATCACGCAAGTCAGCAGATTAACCTTTAACCCTTTTCTATCGAGCAAGCATGACAATAAATGGGAAGTTTATCACAAGGAAGCGTATCCCTGGAGCTCTCCGTTGTCCCAAAAGTCCTACCTTTTGATACGAATGCTTTCTTTTCACGCTTCTATAACCTTCAATTTTTGCAGGTGAAATTGTTTTTAAGACTCAATTAACAAAACAGTCGACTTTGCTAGAATATCACTAACTGCATTGCGCCCTTCCTGGTTCTCATACCTCGATAAGACGGTGGCACTGAACTACATTTGCTTACATGGAAACATTCATCTCATTTCAGGGGGTGAGGGATGACCACAACACTGGCGGATCCAGGGGGGCAACTAGGGTCAACTGCCCCCTATGACCAGTCTAGCGCCCCTCAATACAAGAAAAATGCGCCCCTGCGTCCTAAAAGTTAAGTAAAAACTGCCCGAAAAGTAAAAAAAAAAAAAAAAAGGTCCCCAGAATTTCGAACCGTACAGCTATATATAACTATGGCAATGGGAGTTGGTCTCCGAAATGTAGTCGGTCAAATTCAAGAGTATGCGGCCCCTGCATGATGTTGGCGCCCCTCTTTTCAAACTGCCCCCCCCCCTTCAGCTAGGGGCTGGATCCGCCCTTGGACCATAATTATGCAGGCTTAGTCTCTGTAATACTGTATAGTAATACTGATGATATTCTGAGACAATAAGTATTTGTTTTTATTTTCCAGTGCAAAGTTTAAGCCCGTGATAAGGCTGTTTTTTTAGGCAATGATGTCCCATAGTTGTTTAGAACCTCTGAATGCCATAAAGTAATTATTACCCGTAGCAAGTTACGGTATTCTTTCTTCAGTGCATACTTCAAGTGAACCACTGTACCTTAAATCTAGAAATACAAGAATATGTATTTTGGCAGGTCGGAAAATGCATGTCATTCATTCAACTCGCATATTCATTATAGCTGATTCCGGAACTTGCTGAAATTTAAAATGTTGAACGTTATTATATTATGTAATATACTCAATTTGGAAAGTCATTTACGCCATAACTTGTGATGTCTTTCGTGTACAACTCACATTACCTGCTTCTGTTTCCTTTTGAAATTGACCTTGGAAAATTACTGGTTTTTTAACAACATACTGTAAGGAGAAGGTTTGTACAGTCGAACCACTCGGTATCAATAAGACAGTCAACGCACTCTGTTACAAGATATCCAGAGCCCTTAGAGAAACGAAGAAAACCAAAGGCTGTAATCCCTCATCTGAGAAGGCTGACGATGACCCGTCACCTTGAAGAATTTCTTGGTTTTGTTTCTAAGGAGGACATATTCTTCAGCAAACAACAATTTCCAAATTCCCTGACTAAAAAGCAAAATTTTTGATTTTTCTTCAATAGATCCCCCAAATTTTCGAGGCGTTTCGCTCGACTATACCTTTGCGTTCGTCAACTTTCGGCAACCCTTCGCATCCGTCGGGGCTTCAGGTTGCTGACCCTCGTCGCAGAGCTTGACCCTGTTGGACAAATCCTGCAGGCACTACGCTTGGCAGAGCATACATGCAGGTTTTTACCATGGTCAATAATTTCCATGTAAAATTTCGGCGCGCTTCGCACGAAATTCTCAAAATCGAAGTTGCATCAATTTCGAACGTTATTAACACAATAATAGGAATCAAATCATGATAAAATATTCTTGAACCAACTATTTGTACACTCAAAGTTAGAGGCAGGGAATCTTACCTTCCTAGCAGGTGTCGAATATGTACTCCTCTTTGAATACATATGAGTGCAGCCAATATTGGTGCAGGGGTAGTACACGTCCGCCGGGCGTGCAACCGGACATTAAGGGGCTTTCATGTTGCAATCTTATGAGTTGAGTAACATTCATAACGTGATGGCTACACGATTTAAAGTTACAATTACTCGTAGCACAAGTTTACCCCCACCCCCAAAAATCCTCTACGGCCTGTAGTGACTTTATTCGACATTTACAAAGAATATTCGTTCTAAATCATACTTATTTAATCATCTTCCCCTTTGATTTTACCTTCCAGGGGTGTACCCAGGAATTTTTAACAGAGGGGGCGCAAGGTTTGATTGATCGCTGTCCTGGGTAGGGGTATAAAGGGACTAGGGATGTGCGATTTCGCTTTGGAAAATTTTTGCTTTTAGAAGAGGGCTGAGATGCAAAATGGTGCCATATTGGACACATTTTGAAACATTTTCTTTTTTACCTCAGCTTTTTTTTCACGCCTGATGGCCAATAGGGGAGACGCGCCTGTTGCGCCCCCGCCTGGATCCGCCACTGCCTTCTTCTTTCTTGTTCATTCTGTTGCAAGCTGTTCATGCAAATGTTTGTTCAAAATAAAAAATACGATAATTGTGAAATGTGAAAAGCTTAGTGATCGATGCACTGCCAGTGTCATTCAGAGCTCCATGCTAGTGTGCCCACCTTGTAAATGCCTCAGACTTTTCGGGAATTTTCTCCCTAGATCCCACCATAATAATACTGGACTACGACATGGCCTCATGGCAGCCCACGGTCCCCTCACCGTTGGTAAAGTACTCAACTCTTCACCTTCGCCTGCGGAGGTCAAGAAGCATCACCATGACCATAGCCTTGTACCGTTCACTTATTGAGACTTTCTACGTCTCTCTATTGCAAGAGGGTAAAATTGCTACCAGGGAAGGTAAATTTGCGCGCTTCGCGGGCAAGTGCACACGTAGAACAGATTCCTTTAAGCTATATGTGGTGGACTTGAGATATCATCCCCTGTGCTTCCGGTAAACTGCCATCATCTTTGGTGGCACCACTGGCTACAAAAAAATAATCTTCTTTGGTCCCCCCTTAAATTGAGATTATGATTAAAATGTAATGTTGCCTACTTTATCATAATTTTAAAGGGCCAATTACCTCGTCCCAGACAATGAAAATCCCCTCTCCAATTAAATTTTATCCCCTCCTCCAATAACAAAAATAAAATTTATTGCAACTCCCAGACAAAAGTTCAAAGTAGCTTACACTGCGTTTCAACTGCTCCGAGCCATACTGTTTTCTGTTAAATACGCTACTGTGTCTGTCCTACAAAACAGGAACAGCAGGGGTGGCGCCAGGATTTGCCCGACAGGGGGGACAAGTTCCCCGACGAGGGGCCGGCAGCCCGAAGCCTCGCCAAGGGCGATAAAGTGCCGAAGCGATACTTAAAGAAAAATTTTGGCGCGCGAGGCCCGCCGAAAATTTCGGGCTCTTATTGGAGGAAATTTGAAAAAAGTTGGGCTTTTACCATGGGAAATTTGAAAAAATTGGGTTTTCAACAAAGAAAATTGGAAAATTTGGGGATTTTATTGAAGAATTTGCCCTAATTTAGACCAAATAAATAGTCCGGGCGACTAACCGTTGTCGGGGACTACATATTTTATCGTATATATAAAAGTGTCCCGACGAAACCGGAAAATCCCCGACGCAGGGGAGTCTTCCCCGACGAGGGGCCATCTCCCCCTGTCCCCACCTGGCGCCACCACTGAGGAACAGTATGAGTGAGCAGCAGAAAACAGGCTAAAGCTAGTAACCCATCATTTTATTGATAACTTAAACGGATACCCATTTTCTCTCCTCTTTCTACTAGGTTCTTTTATCCACCATCAATCATTACCAACAAGGTTACGGGAAATAAAGGTTGGAAGACAATATTTCAAGTTCTGTACCACGTTCAACCAGAATCCATGTTAAATTCCTAATAACCCTTTCATCCTTCGCCCTCAGCCTTCAAATGTAATCATGCTCAGGTAAAATATGACCATGCTCAGTTAAAAATATAACCATGTTCTGATAAGATATCACCATGATCAGGTAAAATATGACCATGTTCTGGTAGGATATCACCATGCTCAGGTAAAGAAAACAAAGCTGACCTTTACAATGAGAATTTTCACCCTCTTACTTCTCCCACCTTCACACCCACCGATCCCAGGAATAAGTTTTCCCTTCCCCGTTAGTCCCTGAATTTGTCCCAAATAACTATTCATTTAAAGAATAAATCGCATTTGGCGGATTATTATTTGTGAATAAACCGTCGAGACTCCAAATTTGGCAAAATAACGGACGAGGCGAAGCCGAGCCGGTTTATTTTGCCAAATTTGGAATGGAGAGAAATAATGTGTGAAAAAACTTCATTTTTACCGGTTTTTACGTTTACTGACCTTGAGTTGTGGAATAACAGGTGAGTGTTAAACCACTCAGAATGCACGATTCTCAATAACGGATGGCAAGAGGAGGTAGAATTGCAAGTTGCAGGTATACTGACAACCTTTTCATGTGATTATCTCTAGTCAGAATTTTGTCATTTTTGCTCCAGCTGATCCTTTCAGTAGTTTGTGAGCTGCACTTACTCCCTCAGTTGTTCTGTACAATGTATACACTCCTTTAACTGTCTGTAAATTTTGAGAATGTAGACTCTGTGGTTTTTGGAACGTATTTCCTCCCTCAGATATGCTCCTATTAATACACAAACAGCCTGTTAATATTTGGAATGAAGATTCAGAGATTCCGTGAGTATTATCCCTCCCTCGCCTACGCTGTTAAGTTCTCTGAGTCTCTACAAACTACCTTTACTGCAATGGGTAGCCAGAATGTCTTTGGCGGATGGGGGGGGGGGGGGGAGGCTTTTCTCAAGGGGCAATCAAAATTAGCTTTTTATGCACTAACTGTACTGAAGCCTAGTGCAGCGTGCCTCGGCATGGCATTGTACATAACTATGGTGCGGTACATGTTGATACTGCATGCGTGCGATTAAGGTATGCTTTGAGAAATTAGACCAGAGAGGCCATCATTCCTTGTTATTGTTTTCAGTTAAGATCGTACCTACCAACTAACCGAATAGATTAATTGACAAGCCAGTCATATTTATCAGTTTTTATACAATATAAATTTCGTATTTTCGTCTGTCAAAGAAAACTCTTCCGGTTTTTTTTCTTTTAAACAGCACCGCTTGAAATTATTGGGGATGGGGGCAGAATGTATCACAAAATAATTTTAGGGGGAAGTGCCACCTGCCCCCATGGCTATGCCACTGCTTTACTGCCTATTAAATACTGTACATATAGATCCAGCCTGTTCATATTCTACATGAAGATCACATCAGTGGTTCTGTTAACTCTACTCCCTCAATTATGCTGTTCAGTTTAGCTGTACAAACTCTGTCCACAGCCTGTTAATATGTCGATTCTTCATTCTCTGGATTCCCTACTCCTTCAGTTACTATGTTGTTTATTTCTCTGTACAGCCTACTTCTAATTGCTTACCAACATTGCACGGTTTTTCCCTGTGGCTAACTGCCACGGCCGGATTTACCTTCATGGAGGCCGTACCCTTTCAGTGACACATACGGTTATTTGTGGGGTGGGACTAGTACGTACACACTATATAAGCAGAGCGCCACCACTTGTTTGCGCGTACCTTTGAAAGAAATTATGGCCCAGAATGACACTTCATAATCCTGTAGAGGGGAACACGGGGCCAATTTTGAAGTGTGTGTGTGGGTGGGAAAACTAATCATCGAAGCGACCCAATATGTTCAAGAAAATAAAAGCCCCAGTTTGAGGCGGTCCAAAATGCCTGCGGCAGAAAAAGTGCGGGAGACTAAAACCCCCGTAGCTCCTCGTCTCCGTACTCTTTAATTCGCTCCACTCAGACACTGTAGGCGCTTTTGGTGCCATGGGTAGTACTCCATACTGAGTTCGTGAAAAGGCATCATGTTTTGTATTAAAAGTTACTAAAACAAATGATTCAATAGTTAAAATCAAACGTCACTTATCGTTGACATTGAAACAGGCATTTGTTAATTAGATATGTTTAATTAAAGACACCTATTTTTTTGTAACAATGACCCATATACGGGGGAAGTTGATACATACCATGGGGTGAATTGTGACACACTGAAAGGTTATATGGTTATTTGAAACAGCATGTATTTCCTTTAAATTACAACTTGAATAAAGATAGAAAAAGAAGTTTACCATTTAAATATGGCCTATAAATGATTTATTTTAGATCTACATATTGCACGGCCTTGTCTACATTTACATAGGCTAATTACATAGTAGGCCTATCCATATCCGGGGTAAGTTGTTACATTATACTATGATACATGGTGTAACAACTAACCCCATACATACTTTGTTAAAAGAAAAAGTGGTAGGATAAAAGTTAGGCTTACATGTGATGTGATTTTGTTTTGATATTGACCGTAATAAATCATTTTTTCATAGAAAAAGTATTGTACAGAATCCCCCTCTTCAACACAGTGTCAGCACACAATATGTCGTAGGCTTAAAAATAAGTTAAGGGGTGAAAAAATCATAAATTTCATCATATCCTCTTAATGGAGTGGTGAATTGTTCAGCTTCCAGGTTGTTTGTTAGTTAGGACGTTCCTATGTGCCAGTAATGATATATCGAGAGCTCTCGCCCTATTTGAATTACAGATATCACGACTGTAACAATTTGCCCGTGTCACAACTAGCCCCGCTCTCCCCTAGACATGGTGCGCATGGAAGGCAGAAATAAACTTCTGGAGTGAACAGACGAAGTGCTACTGGGCGACAGAAGTAAACTTCTGAGGTGTGGTCTCGGATTTTAAATATAACAGGATTGCAAAACAAAGAGAATGGGAAGGAAAAGGGTACAGCAGGTTCAACATAGCAGACTGCCACAAAATATATATTCGTGGTGTAGCAGAGAAATTTAATTTTATCTCTCTGACTGTTTTCCATCAGTGGTTCCTAACCATGAGCAAATTAGGAACTGTAACCGACGAGGAGGACCGTCATAACAACCAGGCAGTAAATATAAACATTGCCCCTATAGTCTCTTACAATGCAATATAATATTGACCTTCAATTGTTGTCCAGCTGCCTGATTGGAAACAGATGGTACAGGCTAAATAGGTAAGAACATTATACAAGTAAATTTGAACTTGCATTAAAGGTCGTGTGACATGAAAATAACATAGTTGGATATTTGATGTAAAAAGCATTAAAAATCCAGAAAACAATCACAATTTTCATTAAAATCCATCAAATATTGACCATTTTACAGGTAAATTTCTATTTCACACTTGTATCATGAATAAACATGAGCTAAATATGCAAATATGTGACATCCAAAGAGGGACATACCATATATGGCACATATTAGGCTTTGTTTTTTCAACCTTAATTTCAAGCCAGGACACTGGTAGCATTGTTATTCCCCGAGGGGTTTATTATAAAAGTTAAAATTTTTTCCTTGAAAATATTGATATCACTCACCAAACTGTAATCTGTATGATCAGTAATTAAGAGATAATTTATATAGGGTTAACAAAAGAAATCTTCACACTGTGCAACACCCCACATCATTATTTTGCATAGGCAATTAGTTTCTTCAGAAACCATCAAACTTTGAAGACGTTTATTTTGAGAAAAGTAAAAGATATTGAAATAATTCCAACGGAACTTTGATTGGCGGACTTAATTCTTTAACTGATGAGTGAAACAGCTTTTTTTGGTGGCATGTCAAAGAACCTTTAAGTCATTCATAGCACTACATAAACATTATACAAGTTAATTTAAACTGACATGTTATACACAGCAGGTCTAACTTTTCAATTATTGTAATGGCTTAGACGTTTCGACGTCACGTGATCACGCGTCTCTTAGGTTTTGAAGGGCAAGATCGCGCGTCTCTTTGGATTTGATGAGCGAGCGTCCATTGCGTTATGGTAGTATCTATGGTTATGCTGTGCGAGTGTGTTGTAAACACGCTTACTGCGTGTGTGTTTTGTCGTTTAGTATCTGGTGATCCCACTCGCGTGATGTCACATGAAATCCCTCTATAGGCCTGTCTACACGATCATACATTTATCCATGAACACTGTCATACAATGTTTGAACACTTGTTGGGACCAGAAGGCCCAAAGGCTTAGTGATTTCTTGCCTAAAGGGTGGTTGCTTTGTTATGCCGAGGTTCATCCCTGAAATTTATACTTCCGTACTACATCATTCTTTACGATGTGTTCAAATTTGGATCTCTGCTGCCTCACATGACTTTTGAACCCCTTCAAAACTTGAAAAAAAAATGAAAAAAAAAAAACATGTCTTAGAGGGGATTTGTCTGTGCTTCCTCCCTTGTATTGTCATGTTTACAAAGTTTCAGTTATTGACCTCTGGTGACCTCAAATGACTTGTGACCTCCACCAAAAACAACAGGGTTTCTCCTCTCAACATGACATATTTATATACAAATTATGAGAAGCGTCATTTATCAAAGCTTCCTACCTTGAGATATCTTGTGAACAAGATTTTCAGGATTTGACCCCCGGTGAAATCAGATGACCTTTGACCCCCACCAAAATAATAGGGACCTTCCCCTCACCATAAGGCATCTACACATGCAGTATACAATTTATTAAAGCTCCCTACATTGAGATATCATGTTAACAAGGTTTGCAGGGTTTGGCCCCTAGTGAGTCAAGATGACCTTTGCCCTAAAGCAAAAACAATAGTGTTCTTCCCCTCACCATAAGCCATCGACATACTACGTATGCAATTTATCCAAGTTTCCTGTCTCGAGATATAATGTTAACAAGGTTTTCTGGGACCATCTATGTACCAAGTTTGAGGACTGTCAGTTTCCCTTCTTGAGATATCGTGTTTATGAGCAGTTTCACAAAAACACACATGCACACCCACATACACACACATGCCATCATGAATGCATTGATTCCTTGCCTGCCTTCTGTTGGGTACTGTTCAAATTGGTTGAGAATGCAGTCCACACGATCATACGTTTGTCCATTAACATTGTCATACAGATGTTCGATAGTGTTTTTGACGAAATGTATGATCGTGTAGACGGGTCTTTATACAAGTTTATTTGAATTTGCATAAAGTCAGTCTCAACATACCATAAACATTATACACAAGTTCATTTAAACTGACATGTTATACTGGGCATCTTTGAAATTTTCAATTTTCTGATGGCTGTACAACATTAATATATATGTGAAACAAGAATCAGAATACTCCATTTTTAAACAACTGTACTTTTATAGTTTACCAGACATAGATTTGTTAGTTAGTTAGATGAGGTTTAACGTCCCAGTTCCAACCAATTGGTTCAAGTCGAGACGACCACGGCCTTTTTTTCCAGTTTTGGTTCACTGGCTTGTTTTTCCTACTCCATTGCTTATGCTGAGCACCAAACACAAAGGCAGTAGGTTCCATTTTTAAAGTCTTTGGTATGACCCGGCCAGGATTTGAACCCTAGGCCTTCCGGCTGCAAGTCGGATGCTCTAACAACTTGGCCAGACATAGAATTGAAGATGTAAAAAATTTCTTGCACAGCATAAGGCACTGAAGCTTTGCATTTGTATTTGGTGCAATGCAAACAATGAACTGAATTTAAATTTAGTTCATGTGAACCTTGATCTGAAGACATTCCCAGGGGGCAGTAACCATCATTACATCCTGTCAGGTTTCAACAAGTAACAACATGTATCAACAGTAACTGATTAATTTCATATGAGTTACCTGTTGACTTTGCTCACTCTAATAAGTAACTGAAAAATTGCCTGTTCATACCTTTTAATACAAAGCCAGTTCAACAGGATTCAACAACCTTTCAACAGGTATCAACAGTAACCTGTTATTCATATGAGTTACCTTTGACTTTGTTCACTTTAACAGGTAATTGGAAATTTGCTGGTTCATACCTTTAAATACAGTACCAGTTCTGAAGGATTCAACAAGCTTTCAACAGGTAAAAACAGGTATCAACAGTAACCTCTAACTTTCATAGGAGTTACCTGTTGAAACCTTTTGGCTTTCTTCACACTTGAACAGGTAACTGGAAATTATAATTCCAGTTCAAACCTGATGGAATTTAAGCAGGTGTCAAAGGGAATTTTCTCCTGGGAATGCTTTCTCTAGTCTGGGTATATGGCAAATGATAACCACAGTATTTCGTATTTTCTTGAATATCTCTATAATGTAGGAACCATTATTGCTCTGTCATTACATTTGCATGTTGTATTCATTAAACAGCTTTAATCTTCCATGCTAAGCAAGAAATTATCTAATGACAAGAAAACAGAATCTCTGTTTTAGCTCCATCATGTACACTTTTCTTATCTTCTGGTGATGTCTTGGGGCATTTTAATGTCCAACCATACATAATAATGGAAGTAGCTACTGAATATCTGTAAGTCAGATCTATTCTAGATGCTGAGAATGCTAATTTGTCAGAGATAGGTTTATAGAAGAAATAATCACAGAAAGAAAACGATATTGTTTCAAAAGTTCTCCATATATATTTCTAGCAGTGCAGAACCTTTTATCAAAGAGATAGCTTACAAGTTCATCATTACAATAGTTAGATGACCGTTAGATTTCTTCAATCAAGATATAGAAATACTTCAAGACCTCATAACTTCACAGATAAGTCTTACAACATAAAAAAATACCCGTTATATTTTCATTGCTTCTAAGAGTTGCCGCTTTCTTGCATAATGTTAAATATCATCCTTTCTTACATAATATGTTTTGGTATGCCTAAACAGCCTTACACTGTTCCACATAAAGTTAAATCCCACACCTTTCAGTATGGTCATCTACACAGCAGGAGTGTGTTTCTAAAACTTGACTTTTTATCAAGCCTATTAGAAACATTTCAGCTGGTTTGATACTTTTGTCATCTTTTGCCTATAAATATTCTCTATCATATATTTTTAATGTCTCTGTACAAACTGTAACACGTTGCACTATCAAAATGAGGTGGTCCTATTTCACCTCTTCTGCCTCAGAAAGATCAAACTTTTTCTATTACATTTAAAATATTTTCATCGAATAAACTTATGCATAGTTTACTTTTTCTGTCACATTAACATGTAACTGAATTCACTGAACTGACTTTACTTTGTCCAAGGGCCACAGCAGCAGAGAAAAGCACACAAGTGTTTTCATTTCTTCACAGTCAGACAAGCTTTTTGTATTCAAGAAACACAATCAATATTGTGAATAAAAATGTGCCAGAATAAATCAGGATTAAAATTATTTTCCATCCTGGCTAACCTCGTACGTGATGAGCCTCCATATCTTTTGCAACACTGCATCATCCCAAATTATTGGGCATCTCATGAAGTATAATCATGTTTAACAATTTCATGTTAGTTTGCACTATTTGAATCAAGATGGCTCATCCTTATTTGAACTTTTGAATGTTAGCTATTTTTTAAATACAATGAGACTCTCCTAGCAACAGGCATGTAATATCTCCCTCCCTTGAATCCTTTGAGAATTACAACAGTCAAAGAACAATGACACATTTGTACACACAATTGAGGTAGTAATTGAATCATCAGTTAATATCAATTTTATTCCTTCAAGCTTCACCCTCGCCAAATGCATTAAATCCTGCATTTGTAAAGTCGTCTTTATCAGCCTAAAAAAAAAAGAAAAAGAAAGTGTCTTTCACAACAATAGTTTACTACACTGCAAATTAATATTACCATGTTGCAAAACAAATGTTAAATAATGCATCATAACTCTAAAACTTCTCATTTAACGTCTTCTTTCTCATTTCACCTTAACAGATGAACCTGCTAGTACTAAAGGAACAAAGAAGATGATCCCCCTTTCCAACCCCAGCCATTACCAAACCCCATCAAGTAAGAACTAAGCTACAAGTTTCTTTACTTGGTACATCAGGTTTGACAACTCATCATTTTTATTGCTCAGTATAAGGCATAACCCGATATTCTTTTTGTAACCAAATCTTCTATCCACCATCAATTGCTTTTGGCAGTACATTAAGTTGTAAAACAACGTTACAAGTTTTTCAGCCAATGTGGTCAGCTGTGCAATGCTCAACCAGAATCTATCTTAAATTCATTTTACACCTTCAGTCGTTCACATTTCAAGTGCGACTCGGTATGGATACATTAGAAGAAAAGCACCCACCATCCTCTGCTCAGGCATGTGTAAAACAAAGTAGATTCATGCTCTGAGAATTTACACCCTTCCCATCCATTGATCCCAAAAATAGTGCACCCCCATTCCTTTGATCTTTCCTTGGTAACTATCATTTCATTTAGTAGATATACTCCAGCCTTTCATGTGATTATTCCTTAGCCGAGATATGTAGTATTAATACTGCATATGAACACCCTTCTAGTAACTACATTTTATATACTTACTCCCTCAGTTGTGCTGTCCATTTTACTGCACACTTGCTTTCAACAGCTTGTTACTATGGTGCATGTAAATACATCCTTGCAGTGATTCTATTCATTGTATGTACTATGTTCATTATGCTGTCCAATTTACCATACACACATACACACTACAGTCTGTGAATATTGCACATGTACACACTTTCAGTAATTCTGTTCAGGGTATTTCCTCCCCCAACAGTGAATGACAAATTTATGGCTCGTCTGTCTCTAAAATGTAAGCATTAAAAGCTTTGGGATCCTTGCACATATTTTGAGTTGAGTTTGAGTTTATTTCCACATACGAAATCTGTACAAAATGAAACAATAACTTGAACAAGGAGGTGGGGAAGGACTGAAAAAACAAATAGCTTGTAGAAGCAGTCCCCCCTTTGACAAAGTAAAGTGAACACAAAATGCATTGAGACAAAGCGACAAAAATGATACCAAACAGACAACCCAGAAAATATGATAAAGCCAGAAAATATAATAATAAAATATAATAATTTTCTACGAGCCTAGTTTCTACATTTCTATCAGAATTAGTTCCTTGCACATGTCTTTGTTTCCTCCCATAGTGTATAAATTTTTAAAGCTTTTGACTTTACTAAGTTTAACTTACCATTGTTGCTGCATCCAAAGAAAAATCATCTGCACTGGACATTTTGAACTAAAAAAATAACAAAAGACAAAAATGAACTCACTTTTTCACAAATATCATGATAATGTCAAAAACTTTCCAATTCGTACATAAATACAAAAGTAAGTCAGCAGTGAAGTGAAGAAAAAAATCAATCCTTCATTTATTCCAGTAAAGTGGACATAAGCCGAGCTTAACACTCATCCAGAATTAATACATGAAAAACCAAAGGATAAGATGTATGCCTACAGCCATCTTACATTCACAGTAGCATAAAGGGTATACTTCACTATCTGTGGTATCACTGAATACAAGGAAGAAACAACTTACTTCACTGAGTGCAGTTTCATTGTATACAGGATTGCCAATGCCTTCCGTACTACCTTTACTCCTACAAGAAAAACGGGTTAAGAAATTAAAGAAAGACTGTTTGTAACAAAGAACTCTATCGTGAAACACTGGAATTTGAAAAGCAGGAATTTTTGGCAAAGGTCTAACGACATTAGCAGGTTACCTGCCACAGGTCAATGGTACTTTTGAATTAAGTTAAAGGTAAATGTAATTATGAACAGGTCATCTGCATGTGAACTGGCCTTCAAAAGAAACCAAATTTGATCTAAATTGTTGACTGTTGATTAGCCACCACATGTAAAGATGTAATCCATATCTCCTGCATCCATGGTTGCTTGGGTCTTAAAACAACTGCCCTTCACAGCCACAATTACTAATTATGTGTTGTTACTCTAAACCAACTCACATAAAGTATAAACATAGCTATAGCTATGAAAACCACTTAATACAGTGTCAGTCACACTGTTTTTGGAAAGATTTAGAGTTAGCATTAGATGAGGTTTTCCGGCTCAGTTTTTAACTTATTGGTATAAGTCGGGCCGGCCACAGCCTTTTTTCCAGATGTAGGTCACTGGCTCGTTTTCCCTACTCCATTGCTTATGCTGAGCACCAAGCACAATGGCAATAGGTTTCATTTTTAAAGTCTTTGGTATGACCCGGCCAGAAGTCGAACCCAGACCTTCTGGCTGCAAGTCAAATGCTCTAACCACTTGACCATGCAGTCGATTCTTGGAAAGAGGAATATTTCTAAATCTAACTCTTTTAATGCTTGACAGAAATTAAATATTTGTTGTTGATGAATTCTTTCCTTTTAGAGCAGAGAACTGACAACAGTAAAATACTATGATCTCCTCCTAACTAACTTTCGTCTACCTCTTTTCACAGCAAAACATTCTGTCAGCCAGGTTGCATAAAGACTGTCATCTAAGAACATCTCCATCAAACAGGTCTGGTAGGCATGTTCATGAGGCTAGAATTCAATAGGAGGATTTAGCCATCAGGCGACATAAGAGGTCTATATTTTTCACCCGGGAAAACAGCCTTTTCCCGGGGAACTTTGGCAAAACGAGCCTATTGAATTCTAGTGGCATGTTTGCATTGATCACATGACAACGTACTATAAACTGTGAAAAATATCAATCAAAATCTTACTTTGATTTGTTTTTTTGTCTTTGCACAAAAACAGCGACAAGGACTGCTATGAGAATGATAAGGAGAACTCCACCAACCACTCCAACAGCGATGTAAACAGCTGTTAAAATGAAACAGTCAGATTACGACTTAAAATTGTTTGCTCTATTAAATAAATTCTACACATTGGTTATTGGACACTCATCATTTTAAAAATCCCCTGACCAATGACTACAACATAGTCACTCACACTTTTGTTAGTAATTGTTTGTCCTATCATCGATGCTATTGTTGAAACAATTTTGTTACTGTTTGTCTTTTGTTTTACCATCAGTGCCATTGTTAACATCTGTGGGTTAATGACACATTTTTTATTGTTAGTTTTTTGTTCTACCATAAGTGCCACTGCTGCCATATGTAGTCCCATGACAATACCTTTTTGTTGACAGCTAAAGGCAAATCATGGGCGAAAATTACAGGATGGGGGGGGGGGGATGAAATAGGGAAAAACATCTCCCACTTATTAAATTACTTCCATTGACTTCCACAATTCACACAGACAATTGTGTTTCAAGAGTCCTTTTCTTCCCTCCCCCCTTCAACTTTAATGCAAATCTCCTCTACTGAGGCCACTTATTTTGAAATTTATTCCTAGGCATTTGGTCTATCATACCTTTGTTATCATTGACATTTTCAGGAGTTGAACGTGGTTCTTCTGTCTTGGCTGTCCTCGTTGGTTGAGTTTGTTGACGTGTTGTCCGAGGAGCCTCTGAAGAGTAAAAAGCACAAAATGAAATATCTTGTAATCAATATAAGTAATAAACTTACCTCTGTGTAACCTTGAACATACATCAAGTTTGTATCACAACTACACTGACCAAGTTAGTCACATTAACACTGAATGATGTCAGCAAACTTGCTACAAACTATAAGCCTATGGTAACAACATAAATTAAAACTGTAATTATTTTGAATAATAAAACTTACCACAAAATGAATATTAGACCAGGGGTTATTTAACCGTCTTCCTCATTATTACCATGATTTAACAAATTTTGCAACAGCTCATTGTAAATATATGGCTCAAATGTCATTAACCTTTCTGGCAGGTGTAAAAATACATACCACTTTCCACTGTACATATTCTAACACATGCTAACAATGACAGAGATCGTCCAATCACATTTGTGAAAATTATATGACATCATTTCTCGACTGTTGATTGGTTCTGGTAAATGAATATATTTATTGCAAGACCCAGCTTACACTGAAATGTTCCAAACTCTTTGTCATGTTCACACAGTATTGCCAAGAGGACTTCTTCATTCAGTGAATTATTGGTGGGAGAGGTCAAACTAAAACCCCAGTGAATTATTATCATCAGGAATGTATGGTAATTACACCTGAAGTACATCAAATTTTAGTTAAACATTTATGATTTGTATTTTATAAGTGTTCACATATATATACTTCAAAAGCATACCACTGGGTACACATAGTAACATGGACTTCCTGCTATCATCTGTTTAAGTAAGTAGTATAAGAACAGACAATATACACTGCAGTAGTAATACACATCTTCCAAGCAGAAAATCTATTCACAGGAACACTGCTAAGAAATCATATTCTCTCACAGCATCTCTGAAACATCCCTAATATGAAAACAAAACATCATTTGCCTGAAAATTTATGTTTTAATCTCCTTTCTTTTCAAACGATCAACAATAAATCCTTCTCTTTTACACGGTTTAATTTTTGCGGCTGTAATTGTAATTTATCAATTTATTTATCAACGACCTTTCTGAGGTTGCTCTTGTGACTGTTGAACTCATATGTACCTCTTAATACTACCTGTGCTACCTTCTACTCTGCAAAACACTGACTGCACTAATGTAACTTCTTACTGCACCTGGACAACCGGTATAAATTAAAATGTTTTTGGGATATCTGTCTTTTTTTCAGTATCCAAACATGTAACTCTTGTACTTACATTAAAAAGTTTATCTGATGAAGTAAAATCCACTTTTCAGCATTTTGTAAAGAAGTGACCACAGGGAAACTCAACTGTCTGCCTGTGTAACTTTCAGCTGGAGGTCACCCTCAGTTCCATGTGCTATACAGGGAATGCATTCATCTGCATTGAACACCTCAATATCATGTTCTTTGTTGATAGTATCTCAAAAGCATCACAACCCTGGACTAAATATGCCTCACACTTACTAATGTTGAATGGCTAGCTACAGTAGTGATAAATGAACATTGTCCTACCTGTGCTTGGGCCTGGTAGTGTATTGACTGAAACCACACAGGCAGGGGTGAATGATGTGTCATCCAGGGCAACGATGCCATCAGTCTCGGACCCACGAGTAGCTTCTACCACCACCTAAAAGTGGAACAAAGTCAGAGATTTATCAAATTATAGGGCTGTAAGAAATCAGCAAGCAACAGAAGCACAGAGATTGAACAAGCTGCCATGATATATTATGATTTCAGGGTTTTCACTCAGCATTTTTTTTCAAGAGTCACAGACCCTTCATAATAAATTTACAAGAGTCAAATTTAAAAGAGAAGGGGTCAAAATAAATTTGAGTTTAATCAACAAACTTTATTCCTGTTTTTTGTTTATTTTCTATATTTGTGATGCTTTTCCACTATCTTTTTCTTGTAAGACATGATATTCAATCTGTTGATAATCAATATGGGAACTGGAAAGTGCTACATTTTGTGAATTAATTTGCTTAATGAATGTATTGGCAAAATTGCGTTATCATAGCTGATTGTTGGGGGAAAAAGCTGTGCGTCAGTTTGACCCCAGAGGTTTTGTGTCTGTGCGTCAAAATGAAAAGTTGTGCGTCATTGACCCAGGTGCCTGAATCAGTGAAATCACTGGATTTGTAAAACATACTTGTGCTCAAGGGCAAGCCTATTAACATAGGTGCCCTAAGTCCCTCCACATTTTCAGCTTTGAACAAAATGACCAAAACACAAAATTTATTTAGAAAAGACAGCCATACCACTTCACAATGGTACCACACCTGACCTTTAATTTCCTCCAAGGGAAGAAAAACAACTACTTAGAGTTTATATGTAAATCCCATAGAAATGCATTACTAAAATTCTACTTTTGAAAAGAAAGAGCCAAGTTATGTCAGGAGAGAGACAGAGGTTAGAAGGGGGAGGGGTTGACACACATAAATGCCAAGTGAGCAGTACCTGTTCAAAATATCTGAAAGGTTAGAGCAATATAACTTGAGTCACAACCTGAAAGCTTCATGACATGTATGGTTGCAGTAACGTTAGTTATTGATTGTTTGCAGTCATGACGGTGTAAGATGAAAAGTATCAATGACAAAGTAAATATTTTATATTTTGGTGTTGTTATTAGAATCATAAATCTCCATGCATTAATCTGACACTGTACGACATTAAACTAATGAAAGATACAAACCTCAAATAATTTTGAAGATGAGAGTAAAACTTGACTTCTGACCCAGGATTTTATTGGGATATCTGAACTAGAAGTACTCCAAACAAAGGTCAACGGTCCCCCAACCTGTGTCCTGGTGTAGATGTTGATGGAACCACTGACTCCACCTAGATAGGCATACATCCTCAACTAAGGTACAAAAAAATATATAATCTAGCTTCATATTTATATCAACATCCAACTGTCATATGAATATTTAGTAAATTATTATTGTGGTATCATTTTGATATAAAGAGGCGAGCAAATGCAATCTGTAACCCCAGAATAATATTACTACTAGTTGTAAGCCAGTGGCACCATTCATGTCAATGCCAACATATGTGAGGAGTCCACTACATATCATGTAAATCAATTCACATGACTTTAACAACATATAAAAAACATGAAATTTCAAATATTGTTTTACCCTTGCAAATATCTTTAATGATACTTTAGAAAATAAATACTCCTTATTAAAAGACTCCAGGTGAAGACAACATCTGATGTACATCAATCCTCTTTAAGCCATAGGAGACACAAGAACTCAGTTTACTTACATAACAATCTTCTAACACAGGTTCAATGGCAAAGCTTTTTAACTGGGCTCGATCACCAGTTGCAGTTCCCGAGAGTCCCATGATCATATAATATCCTTCAAATAAAATAAAAACAATGGTTTATAAATACTTGTCCTATTGTATACTTCAACTGAAAACTTGTACACTCTCAGCAGACATTGCATTATTATTATCTAATACCCAATGTCTTCTACAGACAAACATGGTCTTGGATCAATAGCCTCCCAGGGACAAAAGCTATGACAGGTGTTCCTCAAACATTGTACTCTTGTGTCTTCTATATGCAAAATGCCTTGTGAGTATGCAATCTGATAAAGAACAAAAGATAAATATGTTGTCTATTTTGAGAATTGATTTTATCTTTCCTTAATAAAGATAGAGTGAACATATGAGGAGGAATTAAGATGAAACCCCAAGAAAATGAAAATCAAATACCTGCTAAGCAATACTTGAGTTTGCAGTGTAGTCATGTAAAGGTCTCTAAGTAAAATTGCTTGAGTCTGCAGTGTGGTCATATAAAGATAGGTCCCTTACCAAGGCTTGAGCCTATAGTGATTGTGTAAAGGGCCCCTAGCTTGAGCCTGTTGTATTTTCTCACATACAGGTCTCTTGGCACAGCTTAAATCTGTAGTGTGGTCATGCACAGGTTCTTTCCCCATTGCTTGAGTCTGTGGGGGGTCTTAATAGGTCCCATACTTACCACTGCTTGAGTCTGAAACATGGTCTTACACAGGTGTTGCACCATTACCTGTGTCTTTAACGTGGACTTATAAGGGCAGTACTTATCATTGCTTGAGTATGTGTTGTGATCACACACATCCCTTTCCATTGCTGAGTCTGTAGTATGGTCATATCATTACCAATTAACCTTACTCAATTAAAAGCTCTTATACTTCTAGTCTCCATTTAAACAAATGCTAAAAACTGAACAGTAATGACCTTAGTAATATCATACAATACAGCTAAAGTGTAAAGAGACAGCTGAATTGGTACTCTGTGAGTATGATGTGTGCTCACAATCAGGTCCCTTACCATTAACTGAGTCTGTAGTGTGGTCATACTCTGGTCCACCATTGGAACTAGCAATAACTCTGCTCCAGTCTACTTCATCTGAACCAATCATATTCCTCCAATTACAGGTGTTAGATTCAAAGTCACACTGCTGGTAATTTCCTACACAAAAAGTAAATCATGCCAACAAATGAAAAATTTGACATGATGAAAAAAGGGACCATACTGTACTGTAAAATGAAAATGTTTATCCCTTATGATCAAATAATGTCTTTGCAGATGGCATAGAGACATTTAACTTGTAATGCTGTAACTGCGGAGCATGATGTTTATTCCAATTTCTTCTGTACAACAGGAGTTAAATGGGGACCTGCAGTAGCTGTAGTCTACCTTCTCACTGGGACCCAGAATACCTCCAGCCACCTTACAGGATTGCATACAGGGCTGGTTATCATTGACCAGAGGTAATAAATTGGTGCCCGTTAAGATGTGGTCCTAAATATAAGTGCCTTATAAATACTTACTACAAACTACTTCCCCCTAGCCTTTTTACAAGACAACTTGGATCACAAACCAATCAAAACTCAAAGGTACTTAATATTTGGCAAATGTGAATGTGACTCTCTTTGGTCAGACCTGCCTGGAGTTACTCTATTACAAACCTGCTCCATCCTTCTGCAGTAATAGGTTTGTTTGCTTTGCCATATTACACCTGGGTAAATTCTATTTTACTCAGGTGGAATCAGGTTACAGCTAATGGGCTATGCACATATTAAGTAAATGGCCAACTTACCACAGGCAGTCTCATCACTTGCATCCTGGCAGCAGTCATTGGTAAAGTCACATTGTGAGAGAGTTGGGTAACACTGACCTGAGGTACACTGACTGTATCCCGATCTACAGGAGGGCACACTGACCGTGTACTCACAGGTATCAAATCGAATGTCATCCACTGCAAATCCTCCAGAACTGGGGGAGCTCTGCTTATTCAGGGCATCCAATATAATCTGCAAGTTCACAAAAATCATTGAATGTCTCTAAATTCGCAAGAAAGTTTACACATACAAGATCAAGCTTCCAAAGAAGATATTATAAATACAAGGTCAAGCTGATGTCTTGTGATGTTATGAAACATGAATATACAGGAATTTACGATATGATTTATGGTTTGTGTTGCAAACTGAAATGGTCTCAAAATGTAAAAGTTTAATCTTTTATAAGCTTCAGAAAAGAAAGTGAATCCACACAAAGTGAACACATACTCCAAGACAGCAATTTTTGTGGATGAGTTGTTTGAATGTGATTTTGAGATCTCAGAAACAGTGTTATATCTAAAAACTTTATCAATATATTGTAACAGATGAAAGCATCAGTCTACTTGACATTCACACTGAAAATGCCTACTGTGTAAACTAAACATAAATCATTCCCAACAAATCAATATTACATTACACTGCTGAGAATGTTAGCTTTCAAGTTACAGAAATAGGCCCTATCTAATCCTATGCTTGAATCTGTCAATATACCTGGAATTCAGTCACACAGATTGGCATGATTACATCTTGAGAAATCCACTTATTTCTGTTGTCTGTGTTGCTGGAGATCTCAGCTAAGACCCTTTCTTGACTCCCAGATGCCAAGGTCAGTATTACTGATAGCTTTCCATAGTCATCACCAAACAGATAATACCAGAATGACATTGAACAGGTGTTACCAGTCTGACCATAGGTTGGACTGATCAATCTAGCATGTTGGTTCAGGGAAGACAGGGTGCCATCAACATAAATGTATTGCCCTGTAGACAGATCACAATTACAATAAAGGTTAGTGTTAAGGATAATGTAAAATGGGTTAGAGCAAGTATCCCAGATGGCTGGAACCACAAGCTTAAGACGGCTTTTTGAGTTGCACATGCAGATGGTTTCTAACAATGACTTCAACAAATCCTACATCTGTTTACAAAGGCCAAGATGTTCCTAAACACAAAGCTTAGAGTAAGAACCTCTTGATTGAATCCATGGTGAAGAAACAACACATCCCTTTTATAAACCTGAATGGACTTAAAATTAAAGGATTACACATTAGCAATTTTTGACATTTACTAACCATCTATGTGGTTGGTAGTATGGTCTGTTATAGGTGCACTTATACCACTGGTGGTATCCGAGTCATAAATCTGCCAGTTGGTGTCAGCAGTGGGATCCTGAGACCAGCCACACATGCCATCCTCAAAGTCACATACAGATGCTGTTAAAAAAAGGTGAGAAAAAAATGGAAAATTTACCTTTGATTTAAGAGGATGATTCACCAAGGAATTTAGAATTGTTTGAAGCTGTACACTGCTGACAATTTATGAATATTCTCTATGATATTACTATGAGGTTTAGGTCATCACATAAAGACAGCACTATTAAAATACAGACACAGTTCTGAAAAGGTGTCTTCATCGTTAGGAAACCACCACAATTTTGAGGAGGTTTCAGCACCATTAAAATACTAACATATTCCAGTAAAGTGACAAAACCATTAAGAACCACACAATGCTACCGTAACCATGATGACAACACCAATTCAACACTGACTAAATATTAATGTGGTATCAATACCATTTAATACTAATATAATACCAATACCGTAATATACACTCACGACAGTCATCTTCATCAGATCCATCGACACAGTCAAACTTAAAGTCACAGAACTGGCTAGATGGTATGCATTCCTGGTCTGCCTTGCAAGCTTTAAAGCCAGTCTCACAGTTATACGATGCTGAGAATTAAAGAATAAGGTCACAAATGTGAGTCTGTTTCAAAATATGAACAAAAAAGCTTTTATGCTATAGTTGAGGATACATTTTAATTACTCAGGTTTACATACCCCTCAACATCATAAAAAGGGGTACCACATCATGTGATGTATATAAATCCCATACAAAGAACCTCATAAGACAGGCATCAGCAATCATGAGTCTCAGTATCATACAATGCATGTGAGCATCATTAAATTAGCTTCAGGATCATAAGATGGGCATCCACTTTGTCAAATGAGATTCAGCATCATTGGATGAGCGTCAACATCATTTGATGAGTGTCACATTGTGAACAAAATGTAACTAAACAGCAAAAACTGTGCTCAATCATTAAGATGTTAAGTAATGCCATAAAAAGTGTCCATAAGCAGAATCTTTATACTATAAAAATTGAGCAATCATGACAGGATGTGCGTAACCATCATAATATGTGCATTTACATAACAATGCGTATGTCAACAATTACATACATTACTAAACATGCTTAACCATCAACAGACATCCATAAACATCATAAAGTGTGCAATACATCAACCGATGTAAGTCAGTATTATGAGATGTGTGTAACCAAAGGTTGTGACAACTAGCTCATAAGTTTAACAAATTGTCACATGAAAACTTAGAAACCAAATATATAGCAGGGCACATTTACTTGCCCAAAGCACAACATGTAGGATGTTGGCACTACGGAGTGTCATAGTCACAGGTAATGGGAAGGTGTTAGCACTTACGTGTTGGAGTAACTGATACTGGAAGAGTGTTGTCTGGGTCCACCTGACAACCAGGGGTAAAACTGACATCATCAATAGCAATGTGATCACTGTGAGCAAAACTGATACCTGCAACACCCTCAATGAAGACCTAAAGAAACAAAGGAAATTAAATCAATTCCAAGGTCATAAAAGGAAAACCACACTCGCTAATTGACACACAGGAAAACTGCCTTTACAACATCACCTCTAAAGGTTTCCAGTAAATCATGAATTTATACAACTTTCCAGTTTCTGGAGAAGATACTACAAAAATCTTATCTGAACTTAAGAATTATTATTCAAAACTACCTCTCCAATCTGCTGGTGAAAGGACTTCAAGAAAGTCCTACCTGAAATTTAGAGTAATCATCCAGAGTCACTTCTCCTCGTTTCCAGCCTTCACCCTGACTTCCAGATTTCATCCACTTAGTGCTAAAGTCTGAGGACTGAGAGACCTTGGTCAAAATGCTGAGCTTGTTGACATTTTCTCCATACATGTGGTACCAGAATCTCATCTGATTGTAAGAGAAGTGCGGGTACTGAGTTGATTAAGTATACCAGAAAACTGATTTGATCAAGCTACATATTAAAACATCAGAATTGTTCAAGAGTGCTTGAGTGCTGACAAATGAACCTAAGTTTTAATGGGACATACACAGGCAGATGAAGTGAAACCAGTAAACCCAAGTAAGTCCTAAGTTGATCAAGTATACCACAACATCTGAATTGTTCAAGAATGATAGAGTACTTAGGTTTTATCAAATGCACAAAAATTTATAGGCCTACTGATGTGAAAAACAAAATAGTCTTGAAGACTGAGTTCAGTTATCTTGAATACGTCCTTAGTTGATCAAGTACACTAGAACACATGACCTATTCACAGAAGCTGGGGTAAAATTTTGTTTTCGAGAATGCTAGGGTAAAAAGTTGATCCAGAGTACCAGGGTACCTGTCCACTGGCTCAGTTTTAGGACTTAGACCACTGAATTTCCATAATAACAGAAATATCATAGTATCCCACAGTCCTACAGTTATCCTGGCTTCCTTCTACCCCCTTCTCCTCTTTAGCTGTACTCTAACTGTGATCTTAGAGCCATCAAACAGTTCTTTGTTCTTACCATACAGTTTGTTGACAAGAAGACCACACTTCCAAGTCTTCCTACTTTGTTTTCATCACCAGCAAGACTGTACAGGTACAGGTAAGACCCTGGGAATAAAACATGCATCAAAACATATCACCAGTAAGACTGTACAGGTACAGGTATGACCCTGGGGATATAACATGCATCAAAACATATCACCAGTAAGACTGTACAGGTACAGGTAAGACCCTGGGGATATAACATGCATCAAAACATATCACCAGTAAGACTGTACAGGTACAGGTATGACCCTGGGGATATAACATGCATCAAAACATATCACCAGTAAGACTGTACAGGTACAGGTAAGACCCTGGGGATATAACATGCATCAAAACATATCACCAGTAAGACTGTACAGGTACAGGTATGACCCTGGGGATATAACATGCATCAAAACATATCACCAGTAAGACTGTACAGGTACAAGTATGACCCTGGGGATATAACATGCATCAAAACATATCACCAGTAAGACTGTACAGGTACAGGTATGACCCTGGGAATGAAACATGCATCAAAACATATCACCATTCTTACAAATAAAGGACACTAATGCATGATGTCTGGGGACAATACCACATACTGGGACCATATGACTAAAAAATTTGGCCACTATGACTACATAATTGAGGAACACTATTACAAAGAAAGAAAGAGTAAATAATTGTGAGCAGCACAACTTGAAACTTGGGAGACACTAATACAATGGTTGGGATGACTGGTAATCTTTAAATCTACTCTGTAGCAATAACCAGAAGCACCATGAATCCTAAGGCTAATTGCATTGTTTTTGCCAATGTAATTGCTCAACACTCCACTGCAAATTGTAGGCAGGAAGAAAGTTTCAAAGTGATAGAAGCATTTGTGAAATACAGGTTTTCCTAGGTCATTATGTAATTGATGTTTTACCTTCTGGAGTGAGAGTGGTGTGGTCCCAGCCAGGTGCTCCACCTTGTTGTCCATTGTAACCAGTCAGCCACGCCCAGTCCATGTCATCATCATCCATCTGACTCCAGTTACAGAGATCTGTCTCAAAGGAGCACCTCTCAACATATGTGTCTGAGGGTGTAAGTTAATAAGAAGTCATAAACTAGCTATCATGCTCTTAAAGTCACATAAAGTCATATTTGACTAAAACTTTCATGTATTAGTTGGACAGATTGAACTCTATGTTACCTCTTTACTACTAATACAAACAAGAATAAAGGAATTCATGAACTAATGAAGCTGTTTAAGATATTAGGGGTGAGTAATTTTTTTCAAACAGAGAGCAGGATTGCATTGAGTATGTCCCCTAGAATGCTATTATGTCCCTCCTTGCTAACCTTTAAACAGATCACATAAAACAGCAAGTTTTAGCTGATGCAGTTCCAAATGTATGACTTGTACAAATGCAAGTGCATCCTTCATGATGGCCAATGCAGCCCATTAAAGATTGGTCCTGAAATTCATTGAGGGTGTAATAATTTGACACTTGATAGTAAACTAACTACCAAAAGTGCTACCAGTAGTAGGATTTACCCTTGAGTGCACACAATTAATTGCACCCAGCCATGTGTGATTGTAGACATACTGACCAACTGTGCAAGCTATTTATAGTGCATTATATGCTATTGTGAACATTTGTAGTCCACTACCTTTGGAAGTCAACTGGTGGTTATCTAAGAACCAATTTGTGCAGTAGAGCATTCTATGGGGCTAATGTTACAAACTCGGGTAGATATTTAATCTCCCCTGTTTTTGGCCAAAAATGGGACTCCGGTGGTATTCCTTATGGGCTGAGAAGATTGTAATGTTCACAAACCATTTCACTCAAATTCTACACTGACTCCATTAACCTTTTTTCTTAATTACCCCCACCATACTCAACAGACTGACTTCCCATTAGTTCATTATAACAGTAATTAACCTTCCCTAATCTACTTATAAAAATTTATGTGTTAAGTATTATTATTCAATTGCTGAGCTAATTTGATGTATTATTAGTATTTTTCTCATGCTTTGCTAATTCTCTCATAACTTTAAAGACACGCTTCATGAAATCCTACATCTGTCAACCCTACACTGGTAAACTTTCATCAATGGATTTATTAAAGTGCAATATGGCCCACCACATTCTTCCTTATGGCACCACTGAAATGTTGACTTAGATATTTGACACTTCAAAATTCATTTGAATCATTAAAAATAGAAAATGTATTGAAATGACATTAAAAATGTGTTGCAACAAAAGCTTTGAAATCAATTTGTACAATCTTATTTCAGTAAAAATACTGATGAAGAGACCCATCACTGGGCACAGTGTGTATTCACTATAAATTAACAAACAACTTAGAAGAATATGGGAGAAATAGGGCAAAAGTATTTTTAGACTTGCCACAAGTCTTTTCATCTGTTCTGTCTCCACAATCATCTGAGAAGTCACACTCCATGGACTGAGGTATACAGAATCCATTGGTACACTGTAACTCACAAGGATCATAGCTGCTAGCAGCACAGTCACTCATAGTAATATCATCCAGCAATATCACATCATCCTCATCTGATAGGAGAGCTTCAAAATGGATCTGAAATATATCAGATTACAGAAATAAACCCTAATTTTACAGGAGTACTTCAAAATGATTAGAATATTTAACCATCATCTGACAGGACAGCTTCAAAATTGATTGCAAATGTATCAGATTAGAATATTAAACCCTCGTCCTATGGGAATACTTCAAAGTGTATCTGAAATATATCAAGTAAGAATATTATAAAGGGTCTATCTACCTCCTTACAATATTAACATCAGAAGTCTGATAGTTTTGGGTAGGACTGTCTTTCAAAGAGTTTAGTTACTGGTTATGTCTGTTCCTCAATATATTGTATACTTCTGTGCCCATATCTATTGACTTAAACTAACTTCACACTGAAAAGAAAATTAAGGCAAGTACAACCTCTAGAAAGTATCATCCCTGTAGGAAAAATGAAGTAAAATATGACATTAATGTAATAAAATGATTAATATGTCATTATAATTTACAAAACGGATATATTACAGAGTTTGCATCAGCATTGATTGAAATGAGTCAAGTATGACATTAATGTAATAAAATGAAATGTCATTGTAATTTACAAAAAGGATATATTGTGGAGTATGCATCAATATTGATTGAACTTAAAATTGTTTTTTTAAATTTACGTTAGAGGAAGACTTCTCTGCGACCAAATTCTCTCATTACATAAGAGCACAACCAGTTCAGACTTAATGAAACTGTACCTCTGACATTATACATTAAGTTGCTCAACATTCTTACCATGAAGTCTCTCATCTGTCTGCCTAGGGCAATAGTTTCTTGTTTCCAGAAGTTGTTTGTGCCAAATGGATACCAAATCAAAACTTTATTGTCAGGATTATCATAATCCATTAGAAATACATCAAAGGTTGCCTGATCATCCTGTAAAATAAACAACAGATGTTATAAATTATCCCATCAAAAATTTCAAACCATTAGCTGCTTTAAAAAGCATTTCCATGCAACTCTTTTATGGTCTACCTTTTACATAAAACCACATAATAATGTTGCAGCGATGGACATGCTTTTCAATCCATATTTCTGGAATATTTACAGCATTACAGGGAAATTGGTGCAACTATGTAACAGTTTTGTGAAAAGTTAAAAGTTTTGTGGAAAGACATGACTTCCAATTGCACAATCTTTCAAAATGATCTAACTTGAATATTTTTTAACTTTTCCCCTATTGAAACAACATAAATCAATGGGTATCCTTGGGCCACTAAGACAGTCGTGACTTGACTTGATCACATGGTAAGTAATTACAACTCTGTCACACAATTCCTTTATTAGAAATGATTCCCTATTACCTCTAGCAGTGACTTATGAACATATGTTGATCAGCACATATTTATTGTTGGATGTTGATACTGGTTTTAGCACTGACCAATAAAGCCACACACACAAGTAATGTGCTGAAGAAGCATACCATTGGGTGCATGTAGCTGATATATTCTCCTGTTGGCCTTAGGGGAAACGTCCAAAATAATCGTTCGAACTAGTTCAATTTCGTTCCGCTGCAGCCATGCGTTCATGTTCGTTCTACCGTTCATTTTCGTTAAAATACGTTCAATTGCATGCTCATTAACTTCGCACTATTGTTCACTAATCCGCTTAGGTTCCGCGGATTTGACAGTAACGGAAAGATAACAAAGGGAGGGTTTGCAGTGTCCTGCTTTGTGGGTTTTGGAGGTGTGAACAGACCGCACTTACAAACGGAAATCAATAAACCTGGAAGCTTCCATGCAATATAAACTAAAGTGAGCTACTGCGTCGGAAAGCCTATATCCTATACACAGTCACTCGGCCCGAAAGTCAGTAAGGCTACGTACTATATAGCAGCGCTTTTTATCAACCAACCGTTCGTAAATTTTGCGTTTCGAAAATTTATTTGGTCTTTCACTTGCACAATTAATTCTTCCTCTTTTGTAGGAATTAATCTTGCATCGCTGCAACAGCTGATTATGTGTGCTTGTTTTCGTCACTTCTATACGGTATTTATCAATGCCTCCTCAAAACTATGAGCAATATTTTACTACGAGAGCGGGAACAAACGTGTCTTTCCCCACGCAACGAAAAGGACATTGAATGAATGAAGGCTGTTAGACTCTGAAAGTGCAAAGCAGTTGTAGCTTTGTAGAGGTTTCTGCGCCATTGTAAATATTAGGGAAGCCACTGAAATAATATTATGCGTTGAGATGCATTTCCAACACCACACAACGCAAACACAAAGGGTCCCGTCGGCGAGGACTTGGAAATGCTTCCAGCCCAGAAGCATGCAGAGAAACGTTCACCATTCCCTTTGACCCATTCCCCAAGACGGTGGTCCAAAACAATGTTAAGTCCAGACAGTAGCGTAACTCATATGCGCGTTGAGGGGGCGAATCCCTGGGCACTGCTAGGGGTCACCCGGCGGTTCTTGTACCATACCCACGATGATACTTTGTTTGCAATTCAGCAATTGTAGTACAGACATATCCCTATTATAATTGTGCAGTATATTTTAGCAACTAAGTCACCCAACTTTCGAACTATAGGCCAACACGATCATCATTCTCCCGCTGAATATGACGACCCGTAATCTTTAAAATGATTAGTCATTTAAAACGGTAAGTAGCCTATTATTTGTAAGTACAAGTGACTTTCAAAACTTAATTTGCTCTGCAGCTGCATCATGTGCACATGATATTTGGTCAGGGGACAACCAACCCATTTTTGCCCCTGGGCACCCTGAATCAGTTACGTCACTGAGTCAAGACCTCCCCACTGAGCTGAGATCATCTCCCTACGCCTAGGATTCCCTAAGTTATATGTTTTTAATATTGTTTATTGCAACTTAAGCAGTTCTGGTTGAGTAATTTTTGCGTATGGCAACGGCATTTTGTTCCTAAGGTGCCCCCCCCCCACAGCATCGATTCACCAACATGCCGGTACAAAATGTGTTTTGGCGTTACTTAAAAAAATATTTAGAGAGATTATAGGAAGATGCTAGGCTATCAGTTTCGGCAATTTTTTTCAGCTGAAACACTGGTTCGGACTACGGCGGACACGTGACATGACTAGATGAGTAAAATCATTCGACAGGGCCCAACATGATAACCGTAAATTTTCAGTACTTTCCCGAAAAAATATTTGTCAAGTTCCCAGGCCATGTGTTATATTCCCAAGATCTTGGAAAAAATCTGGTAAAGCTATAAATAACATTGCGATGATTGCACCCTGTTCTCTTCCGGGTATAGGTCAACATAGATGTGCTTAAATAAACATAGCCTAACAGGACTTTCGTCATTACGAAGCATGCTGCCTGGACAAAAATATCGGAGAATGAATTTGCGGCGAAAATACGCATGTATGCAGAGTACAGTCATTAACATGTATGAAATATTTAAAATTAACATTCCATGTAAACAGATTCTGAAAAGATGGCCAATGCGCTACTTTTTCGAGCAATTTTCTTTTATCAAAATGGCGACCACGATCGCCGATCGTTGTCCATGTTGCAAGTTACGTGTAGCCTGCATGGCAGGTCTGCCAAGCTACATTAGAGTGTCAATTAGTTTAAAACTGACATACAGAATTAAGAGAATCGCGATGATGCCGCGGATTGAGACGTGTTAAAGCTTACACAAAGAGTCTACACTGTAAAAAATTTCTCCAAATTAACAGTAAAGTTCTGTAGAATTTTCAAGATTTTTTCTGTATTTCTTATTTTACATATAATTCCTGTAATTTTTACAGAAGTCTTCCGTATATCACATCTTTTACGGAATAAGTTTGTATTTTTATACAAATAAAAATTTGCAGATAATTTCTGTAAAATTTTGCCGAAAATATCTGTTTTTTCATATTTACGAGAATATTCTGTAAATTTAACAGAGGTTTCAGGTATTTCCAGTAGTTTACTGAAAAAATCTGTCTTGAAAATGCAAATTAAAAATAGATCTAACTGGTTAAGAGATAACACTGTAAAGACTTTGCGGGTGTAGTTTATTAAAAATATCATAATAAAGCATTGGATAACCTTGAATTGTGTGTAGACTTAATTAAAGCCCTTTTTAGGGGAAGTTAATTAATAAAGTGGGCGTGGCCAAATTTTGAAATAAAATTTGTAAATTGACGCTAATAACAGTCCTACACTAATCAGATCTGTAACAAAAGACACTTTTTTGGTGAAAAGATAAGTTGTTTATTAACACCAATAGAAAATAATAAGATCAGTGAACCTTATTTCTGTAAAAAATATGTAGTAACATTTTTCACTGTAACTAACCGGTCAAATTAATTAATATAAGACATTCCGCATTTCGCACACAGCATATGTTAACGATTATGGACCGTTGCCGCCTCTGGCTCTCTCGCACGAGAGAAAGGGGGATGCTTCAAAGGGTAGTTATGCAGCACGGACTATGGAAAAGTCCCATACATGCTTGTATACCACGTATACAGCGGCAGCTTCAATTCAAAATTTTACAGGCAAACACTGTTTTTTAACAGCATGATATGTAATGTGAAATTACAGAGAAAGCTTGGAAACTCTGCTGCCAGAAAAAATCTGTAAAATAACATTTTTTTCCTGTAAAATTTTACCGAGGATTTCGGTAATATAAAATTACAGAAAAAGCTTGGAAACTCTGCTGCCAGAAAAAATCTGTAAAAAAACAGAATTTTTTTTTACAGTGTATGGAGGAAGACAATTGTGAGATAATGAAGTATCACGTAGCCTACAGTATCTGCAAACTCGTAATGAAGTATTTAGGCATTAAGACACCACGAAATGGTAAACGGTAACGTGGTTCTGCTAGAAGCAGTCATCTTTCCAGAGATATTGGATCATTTGCCAATATTAAAATAAATAAAGTGGAGGGTAGGGAATTCGTGCAATTCCGACATCTTTTTTTTTAAAAAACATTTACACCCACATTGTACGCGATCGTTTTCATGAACCGCATACGCTATACGGTCATAGCACTAATAAACATTTCAGCTATTTCAACTTTCTGAAATAAGGTAGGCTACCGTAACACAAGGTGTACTAATTTCGTTGGTGCAAGTGATAGGTGCTGACCAGGGGCGTCAATCCGTATTCAAATGTGGGGAGGGGGGTGACGGGGACGTACATGACTTAACACAAACCATTCCCTTTGGTTTTGAAGAGGGGTGTCTTCATATAGGCCCTTTCCTCCCCCCCCCCCCCCATCCGCCCACTCCCTTATGATGACTGACATTGTCCTGTTCTAAGACGAATTATCATTTCAAAGTAACATAACCATCATAGATGATCTGCCAGGTGAAATACACGGAGTCCACGGAATTACTTCAAGATGTTATTTTTCTCAAAATAGCTGAAACCACGCTTCAAGTTCGCAGCGTGGATCATTGTCGGAGATCATGGACCCGGACCAGGCCCGTTGCTAGGGTAGCCTACGTGATATGTTTGGGGGTGTGAAGGTCCCAATTCTGACTGGCTGGATGCTTTTTCCAACTGAGTGGAGGAGTGTAAATTGCACAATTTGTTTATGCGCTCTGCGTTTTGTATACAGCAGTGGGGATCCTTCCTTTGTCACTATATAAATGTGTCATCCTGGGGGAGGGGTCTAAGGGGAGGGGGCTAGCCCTCCCCTTTGAGAAATTTTTGTTAATTTAAGGTTGCCTAGATGCAAAATGGTGCTATCTTTGGGATTTTTTTCGAGCTGATCGTATATGGCTGGAAAATGTCCATAATTTAGTGAATTCTAATTTTTCCGACTGGCTGGATGTTTTTACTAACTGCAGTGGCGGCGAATAAATTGCACCTTTTTTATGCACCCTGCATTTGTATACAGCAGTGGGGATCCTTCCTTCGTCATTATATAAATGTGTCATGGGGGGGGGTCTAAGGGGAGGGGGATAGCCCTCCCCTTTGAGAAATTTTTGTTAATTTAAGGTTGCTTAGATGCAAAATGGTGCTATCTTTGGGATATCTTTGGAGCTGAACGTAGTATAGCAAAGGGAAGGACTAGCAAGGGAGTTTTCAGAATGCTTTATAGTCGTAAGTGTAGCCTATTAAAAATCACCATCTATCCTGATAATGGCTTCTCTCAAGGGGGGCATACAGTATGTTGTGTGACCGCCGGCCTGGGAGAGGGATCTAAGGGGAGGGTGTCCCCCTGGGCGCTTATATACAGACCATAAATGTTCAACAATTTTAGGCTATAAGCGTTGCAGATGTGTCGTCGCTGTGGCGAATCTGCTTTTCTTTTGGTTTCACTCGGTTAATTGTCTGTCAGTATATTTAGTTCCCAAAAATTTAGCGGTGTAGTTTTCTGCGACTTCATCCATGAAACTAAAAGTTAACTAATTTATGAGCAACCTGAAAACATTTCCCACCCCTTCAAATTCATCCCCACCACACCCTCCCAACAATGCACAACATGTAGGGGCTCATGTGTGAAGATATTTAAATTTCAGCTGGATGACGTCTTCCGATGACCCTAAAAATATGATAGCCTAGTAGTTTGATGAGCCTCCTAAGTGTGGGGGACCCTGGACATGTGCCCCGCTGGCCCATGCTCAAATCCGGCCCTGTCATTTTTCCTCGCTCGCATGCAGTAACCGGCCCGGGGAAATCAAGTTCGCTGAAGACTAAACCGTGATTTTAGCCGGTGTATTAGTTGCTAATATAACTAACCGGTTAATGGCACCGCTAGTCGCTAACTTTATAGCCTACTGTAATGCTATCCCACTTTAAAGTGAAATTGTCCCTTAAATGTGACATTTCCGAAGTTTGGACCCCCTAAAACAGGACATCTACAAATTGCACAGTTTATTGAGTAAATTACGCAACACATAAACGTTCTCTGTCTACGGACAAGTCATCGGACAGCCTCCACCTTAATCCGGCTTGATCCGCAGACAATAGAAAAATCTCGTCGCATAGCAACGACAAACTACTGCTTTTGTTAGGTGTTGCAAGGCTCGGTATAAGTTGTGGAGGGGTATGGGCTTTATATACAAGAGATTGAAAAGACCGTCACATTCATTATCTATAATTTCAAGATGGAAACATCAGGCATTATCATCGGCGACTCCATGGTCAAATACATGACCCCTGAACGTATCGGCATAGCAAACTGCCTCACAATGAGCTGGCCGGGACAAGATCGAGTCAACTGCTTCATCTGCTGCAAAACCTCGTATTTAAGTGGCACCTTCTGGACTGGATAATCATCCACGTTGGGACCAACGACCTGGGCGCAGACAACTTTACACCGTCCGGCTTGGCAGCAGAAATCCGGAAGCTCGTCAACTGGATAAGAGGAAATACATCCAGTGAAGGCAACTCAGTACCAATTTTCGTTTCCTTGATCCTCCCTCGCCGCGATGATGCAGAACTCGACAGGAGAAGGAAGCGCGCCAACTGTAGAATTAAGGCAACTCTAAAGAACGACGCATTCATCATTAACACCGAAGTCCCGTTCGAAAAATCTAACAGTCGTCGGAAATGTCACCTATTTGCCGTCGATGGACTTCACATCACATACCATCGTGGCTACGCCACACTGATGAAAATCTACCTGAAGGCGCTGAAGTCGAAACACCTAATCTCGGACAGGGCAATCGTCGAAACAAAAGAAGGGTCGACCAAAGAGAGGTGCAGCAAATGTAAGGCAAAAGGCCACGCAGAAGGGGCATGTGACAAGCTGTTGTACTGAAGAATGCGGAAACCAAACGGCTCTTTTCAGGGCCATTACGATTTTCAGAGAGAGTGTCTTCTGTCCCTCGTCAAACATGCTTGTATTTGTTTTTGTTTTTTTTTTCTATTTCTAGCAGCCCCCACCCCCTCCTTCTACCCGACCTCAAATAGACAATCCATACTTCTACTACTACATAATAAAGGGTGTCTAAAAATGTGCTCCTCAATTTATAGCCTATTTTAAAGGTATGTGATTGCTCATCGCGTCGTTAGTAGTTACACTCCTCAAACAAGGGCACCGATCCCCCAATAAGGTTGGGACTGGCACCTTGCATTCCCCTCATATTTGGCCTCAGAACTGGTGTAGTCAAGGGTGGGGATTAAGGGGGGGGCACGCCCCCGAAGTTTGCCGGCCCTTTCTCCCAATTATATTTTTCGGGAAATGATCCGTAGCTGTAAATGTACCTTCCATACTTTAATGTGAGCCCCCCCCCCCCAGGACTGCATACCTGGGAGACCTTAAGGCTTCATTCCAATGACTACAATACCCCCAGACCCCAAGGGCTTGAAACCCAATAGAGCATTGTCCCTTGGCCATGCATTGGGTCCCTTTGGCTCCAACATCTTCAGGGGAGTGCTTCGCGTCACCCACAGGCCCGTTCAACATTTCATAATGGTGTAGCCTTCCTGGGGAACGTTTGACCCTTACCCCACCCCTTTGAAAGTGTGGAGATGCCACTGAGTCAGGGTGAAAGGAAAATTGAGGTTCGACTTCATCTAGTAGGGTATCCGAATAGGGACTTGGAGGGGGGGGGGGTATTAATGTTGGTTAACCCTTACGGTGACTGTTGAACCCTCACCCCCACCCACTCCCTTCCCCCGTTCAAAAACTGGTTTTTAGGTGCCACTGAGCCAGAGTGAAATGAAAATTGAGATTCATCTTCATCCAGTAGGGTAGTCAAACAGGGATAGGGAGGGTGTAGTTGATGTTGGTGCCCTTCCGGGGAACATTGTACACCATCCCCTTGCAGTAGGATAGCCAAACAGGGACCAGGAGGGGTAGCGGGAACTACCCATCACTTTTCGTCCATGAAGAGTTTGTAGGTACATGCAATGACTCAGAGTACTTTTTTGACACGTATTAGATATGGGAGGTTCCAGGGTAACATGCTCCCCTACAGTACTGTCGTTAAAAATAATGAAAAATGCATTTCAGCTGGCAAAATCACATGAAAACATGAACACAACCGTTACTTTGTTAATATACGGTGTTCTTTCTATTTTGTTAATTAGGTTAACTAATACGGTAGTAAAACATGCACGAATCACTGATGATGGAACACAGCTGACATCATGAGTAAACTTTAAATAAAATGACAAAAACAACAGTCACAAACGTTTCAGTGAAGACTTTTCTACCCCATCCTGGCATTCCAAAATATGGCAACAAAGCAACCCACGGTCAGCATTAACGTCGCCCCCTCCTTTCTCCCTTGTTCTACGGCGTTGCCAGTTCAACTCACAGCCACGTAACTCCTGAAATAAACGCACTCATATCACATCTGTAACAACTGTACATGTCAACATCATTATCAAACCCTGCATTAACCCGTCCTTATTACTACTTAGACGATATAACGAGCAAAGATAAACAGTTTACAACTTGAAAATAGAAGGTTACGTAATTAGTGTGAAGAGAAATCGGCCACATATTGGCACTGTCTATAATGACAGGCACTGATGTGACCGAAAAAGCCTTAAAGCGGCACATTGAATTGGTTCATGAAATTACATGAAATAATTCCTGAAATAAACGCACTCATATCACAACTGTAACAACTGTTCATGTCAACATCATTATCAAACCCTGCATTAACCCGTCCTTATTACTACTACCATTCATACTTAGACGATATAACGAGCAAAGATAAACAGTTTACAACTTGAAAATAAAAGGTTACGTAATTAGTGTGAAGAGAAATCGGCCACATATTGGCACTGTCTATAATGACAGGCACTGATGTGACCGAAAAAGCCTTAAAGCGGCACATTGAATTGGTTCATGAAATTACATGAAATAACTCCTGAAATAAACGCACTCATATCACATCTGTAACAACTGTACATGTCAACATCATTATCAAACCCTGCATTAACCCGTCCTTATTACTACTTAGACGATATAACGAGCAAAGATAAACAGTTTACAACTTGAAAATAAAAGGTTACGTAATTAGTGTGAAGAGAAATCGGCCACATATTGGCACTGTCTATAATGACAGGCACTGATGTGACCGAAAAAGCCTTAAAGCGGCACATTGAATTGGTTCATGAAATTACATGAAATAACTCCTGAAATAAACGCACTCATATCACATCTGTAACAACTGTTCATGTCAACATCATTATCAAACCCTGCATTAACCCGTCCTTATTACTACTACCATTCATACTTAGACGATATAACGAGCAAAGATAAACAGTTTACAACTTGAAAATAAAAGGTTACGTAATTAGTGTGAAGAGAAATCGGCCACATATTGGCACTGTCTATAATGACAGGCACTGATGTGACCGAAAAAGCCTTAAAGCGGCACATTGAATTGGTTCATGAAATTCACCAATTTTTGCCAAACCTGTTAAGTTTTCTTCACATACTAATGACATATGGTCAAACTTAAACAATCCCCACATCTTGCATACAAATAAATGTTTCATAAGTGAGCAATAAACAATTCAATTCGGTTTTCAAAAATTCGTGACCAGACACTTTTTCAAATTATGCACACAACTGTTACATGCCAGGATACCAAAAAATTCAAAATTTTAACTTTATGCTTAACTAATTAAACGGTGCCGTTCCTTGCAGCACAGAATGCAATTTTGCGGCATTTGTTATTTAATTTATTGCGAAATAATCTGTCTTTTTCAGTTGATGATCGAAATCCAGGGAACTCCTTCTCCGTTTGCTGGATAATGGGCCCGAACTCTTTCGACTCTACCAGCGCTCTTTTGCCCTCTACATTGCCAAAATAATTGTAGTTTTTAAGCTCATCTCCAGGATAAAAATGTTCAAAAAGTCTAATTGCAAAATCAGACCCCTCCTTAGACTTTTCATAGATGCTCATATAGCTCGAATATGGCAGTTCCAGCTGGTCCTCGTCCCCGATAAACACCTCACTATTTTCGTTTTGCTTTGCTACAGGGCAACGTTTCTTTGCCGTGGGCGGTTGAACTGGTGGTGGGGTAGTGTTTGTCACACAGCGGAATGGGGCTGCAGATGGCGGTGTCGTGGGAGGCACTCTGGAAGCCCGTCGCTGAATTACGTCGACAAGCCCCTCCAGCATGTGGAACATGGCGTCTACTTTTTCCTCCGTTCCCTCCCCTCTTTTTGTCATTTTCTCTGACTCGGAAGTTATCCTCTCAGACAATTTCTCCAGTCTCTGCAGACCCTCCGTCACTCTATCCGCCTCCTTTGCCAATCGATCCGCTTCATGCGCCATCCTGTCTGCTTCCTTCGCCATCCTATCGGCTTCCCTCGACATTCTCTCGGTCTCTTGGAAAATTTTTTCCATCTGCTCAGTCAGCTTCAGTGAATCAGACTGCCTCTGCGGAGATTGACCTTCTAGGTCGGTACGAGGGCCAGAGTTTTCCCCGAAAAGGACCTCCATCGCGTCACCAATAATATCAGAGGTGGCCGCTCTCTTCTTATCTAAGGAGAATTATGTAATGAAAGAAGTATAATTAGTAACGTATATCTTAAAATTTGTTTTAGTATTAGGAGTGTTCAAAATTCGCATCTTCTCCCCAAACGATGCTACCCCAAGCAAAAAATGAGAGCACGCGGACTACCCTACTTTGAGAGGGATTTCTTCGTTCCAGAAACTTTCAAATAAAATACTCCTGGCCCCTCCCAAAATTGTCTTACAGGGAAATATTGTCTCCGTGATACAAAAATTTTTCATACGTGTACGACCATAATATATAGAGGGATTTCTCAGTGTCACGTGATCGCGCGCCCCTTTAGTTTTGGGCAAGATCGCACGTCTCTTTAGTTTTGACGGGCATGCATCCATTGCATTGTGTCTAAGTATTTTGATATGTGAAAGCTAGAGGAACTAATCGTTCGCAATTTCGTGAACCATTCAAATCGAACATGCAGTACTCGAGATACCAGCAAATAAAGTAACTATACTTTTTTTACTACATGAGTGGTATGGAAATTTCACTTAAATGCTAAGATTTTACCTTTTTCACAAAAATATCAAAAAGATTTGTTCCCAGATGTCTTTGTTAATCCCCTTCAAGGGGCCAAAACCGAAACTTGCTGCGTTTTGCAGGCGAGAGCGCATACAAAACGCAGTGAGACTTCGGCTTTGGTGTGAACGCACTTTCACTCTTCCAATGTCTGTATAACAACAGTGATTTAAGCTAGGCTACAAGTGCAAATAACGGATCCATGATAACATTCCCTAAACGCGAAGTTCTTGCTTTAAGGGCCCAAGTCTGCTTACACCAAATTTTATTTAGGGTGAAAATAAGGTTACGTGAATCGTCATAAAATTTAAGGCTAAACACTGGATATGACTGAACAAAGAAGATGCCGTACAGCGTGCTACGTAGGCGAACTGATCATATGTTGAAAAATCCTCATAATTCATTGAATGTTTCCTTTTGGTTGGGTGTAATTGAAGGGTGTGTTGTTTAAGTGAAGGGGTGACAACCCCTCCCTTTGATTGAATTTTGTTTACGTTAGGTCACTTAGATCTGCAAAATGGTGTTTAGTTTGGGAAATGTTTGAACTACAGTAATTACATCCTTAGAAATTCTCATTAAGAAGTGATATTTTGATTGTGACATGGTACCTGTTTTACTGAAATGTTTAATGACTTATAAATGCTTCCAATCTTTCACATGACGCTTACAGTATTACTCCATGGGCTAGTAGTACTTAAAATTGCTGTAGGATCCTCCCATGATGCGGGGACCCTACATAGGTTGGAGATGTACCTCAGTTTCGGAGGAGCGTATAAGCCCGAATATTATTACCCTATGGAAATTCTCTGAAAAATCGATGGGGTGGGGGCACCAATGCCCCTAATATTTTAGTAAAGTTGCCGAAGTTGTTGATTAAGTCAACTTGCAAAATGCATTGAAGATCACTGTTTTAGCGGCTAAAATTTATTCCGGATTACAGTCAATGTCTAACATCATTTAGTTTTCATTGTTCATGTACGGTATGATTTGTGATTTTTTTTTTCAGATTTGCCCTCATTCGTCCTGGGAATAATTGTCCTTAAAAAGCTAAGAAACTTATGACGAATTTGTGTTACACAACAAGTCTGTTTTGCAACTAAAAGCAATTAGTTCAACACTTCAATCGATTACAACTCTCATTTGCTCACCTAAAATTTAGGGGAGGAAAGTGATGTTTTAGGTGAGGAAACTAACTTTTTGTAGATGAGGAAACTAACGGGTCCGAAACTAACGGACTCGAGCATATCAGGCGCGGATCCAAGGGGGGGGGGGCTTTCCTGGGCTCAGCCCCCCCCTTTTGCCACATCAACAATAACAAATACGCGAAAATTAGCATGATGTTATTCTAGGAGAATATTCGAGGGGGCTTTCAGCCCCCCCCCCCGCCCCTTTTCGAAATGTCTGGATCCGCACCTGCATATAGTAAATCTTCAAAACTTTTTGAACTTAAACGCTAGTTTAAATGCGCTAGTGGAATTAGTGTAATAATTGTCACAACATACCTATTATAGAGTCGATGACAGCTCGGTATCTCATCTTTCGCCACTTGCAAGTTACTTCTTGGCCCACGACAATGTTCCCCTCGTCGATTATACTGCTTCTCGGCATTACCGATACCGCTCCCTTGTCTTCTTCAGGCTCCTTCCAGATAACACGGAACTTCATTTTGCTACAGAATTTGAACTGTTTTCGTTTGATATTTTAAATCCGACGTGTACAATGTAAGGTTGCAGTGCCTGAAATGGTTATACTTGTGTTTCTTCAGTTGCAGAAGGCAGAACTTGACGAATTTCGGCAGACCCAAAACTTTCCGTAATTATGGAGTTCTATGCCGTAATTTTCATGTCTGGGGTGTACTATTGTCTACTTAATTACCCAACAACCCCCATTGGCCAATTTCAAGCCAGCTGGAGGATTAACGTTGTGGTTAGGGCCCTCCACGCGAGGGACACGTTTGGGACAATGTTCTCAAAGGGCAAGTTTATGAACGGATTTGTTAAAGCTTTCCTTTCATCCCTATTGCGAGAAGTATGATGTGCCGTAGACTATTTAATTCACCCTTCTGTGATAAAATGCCCCTTCTAAAATACATGATACAACAAATAAAACGACATTGAACCTTGGTCAATAGATCGATTTCCTGAGTTTGACCATGAACAGAATCGAAAACTGGAGGAAAGCTTTTGTTGAGCAGTACGGAGCTGTATTTTTGCTTTATTTACCTTGAGCTCTTCGTATGAAACAGTTCAAACAATTAATTCAAGTTATTGAATATTTTATATTTTTCGTTGTTATTGATACTTATCATGGATTTCAAGTGGATGTTTGTGGATGAAGCTTTTGAGGACAGTTCCCAACTATCACATGATTTTGATTATTCGTGGCTTTTTGACGACGATCAGAATCATGAACCTGAGACCAAGCGCCCCCGTGGAAGGCCTTCGTTGTCATCTACACACCCAGATGCCGTTGAAAGGGCTGCTAGTTTTATCCAGCAAAACGGTTTTCAGGCAGATGCGCGTCGAAGGGGCGTTACTTCCAGGAGTTCTGGGGTGTCAGTTCAAGACATAGCGGACCACGTGCGCAACGCCGTTCCAGCTTTGAAGGAAACCGGAGTTAGTAAAAGCACTGTGCGACGTTGGATGAAAGCACCACATGAAGGTCGCTTTGCATCAAAACGATATGAAGGACTTATAGATGCGAAAATTCCTTCAAAACGCAATGACTTTAGGGAAGAAAACAGAGATGACCATTTCCACCGCGCTGTAGTCAAGTATATGAGAGAAATGTGTTCTCACTTTCAATCTGAGTGTGTCGTATACAGCTGTGATAACATGAACAAATTGAAAGTAGGAACTCTGGCTGTCTCCAGATATCATCAATTAAACCGTATCTATCCAAGCGAAGATAGGCCGAATTACAGTGACCATGACTTTCCAACCCCTGGATATTTGATTATTCCTAGTGGATATATGAAACTTGAACCAAAAGTGGAAAAGGGAACAATTACAAAAGACTCTATCGGGAGAGATCACATTGAATATCCTGTGACAGGACCCTTAAATATTGTCTTGCGCGCCCAACCTTTCGCAAAGGCCACAATAGAAACACATATGAACGATTTGAAACCACTGCTTAAGAGTGACGCTAGCCGTGGCCAGTCCTTCGCCGTTTTGATAGCAGATGGCGGGCCCGATTGGAATATTACGTCGCCTTTAAACCCAAATAGCGTGTATGAGATTGTGGAAGGACTGCGGTCTGGACGGTTTAGTTTTGACATCTTTTTCAGCTGGTAATTCTGCAATGAACCCAATAGAACATGCATGGGCACCTATTTCAAAATTATTGACAGGGGTTACCCTTCCCGACAAAGTTCCTGGTGAATCACTGCCTCCTTGCAAGCAACGAAACTTATCAGAAGACGAACGAAAAGCTAAAGAAGAAATTGTCTTTAACGAGGCAATGGGTCGAGTGTGCCAGTATTTGCACGGGAAACAATTCGATGGACACGACATTAACTGTAGTTATGTAAAATGTAATGCCCCCCAAAGTGGGTACAAGGACCATGAGGAATTAAGGCAAGCACTTGTTGGACCAGTAGGAAATCTCGAAAACCACCGGTTGCATAACATAAGAAATGATTACACATTTGCAGTTAAACATATGGACCGTCGACTCGCAAGTCTAACGTTTTTGAAATGTAAAGAAAGAACATGTGAACACTGCTCCCTGCAGCCTGTCAAGTCTGTAAAATCGGTCGAATTATTTAGGACCCAGGCAACTTTCCCCTCCCCTCTTGCATGCAAGGAATTCGATGGACACTTTATCACTTTTTTGGAGTATCTGAACCTAAACCAGAATACTGTGGACCTCGATCCTGAAATCGCAATGCCCAAATATAACAATCTTAAACTCGGCAGATGTGAATTTTGTGCGTATTCATTTGCGTCAAAAGCGGACTTGGAAAGACACAAAAAATTAGTGCATTCCAAGAGATGGCAATACAAAAAGAAGTAACGATGAAACAGGTTTCTTAGATTTCCCATGCATGTGGTGTTATATCAGTACCTTGTGATGCTCACGAGTGTCTATATATAGCCTATCACAAATATGCATGGTGAAAGTCTGGTCAGTAACTTCAAGAATTTTTTTAAACACTAATTTTGGAAAACTAATGTGCACTATATCCCCCGGAAAAGGTGAGTTAAAACGACATAAGGAAATTGTGGTAAATTCTCATCATTCGTTTGGAATTTGGACTCTCAGCTGAAGTTTCTGTTGCAGGTAAGTCTGCTTTTCATTTTGCCAAGTTTCGTCAAATTGCCATATTAATTTTTTATATTCCGTACCATGGCCGTGCGGGGCTTTTTTCAGGGAGGGCGGTGATTTTTGCCCGACTCCAGACCCAATTTAACTGTCCATTTTTCCTACACATTGCGACGAAATATCTGCCAAATTTAGTCAGGTGTCTGACATTTGGGGGGCGGCTTCCATAGCCCCCCCCGCCCCGCGGCCCTTACGGCTCTGTTCCGTACATACATGTGCAATCATTCACAATGGCCCCAACCTCAGAAAACACATAGGCCTACTTAATGTTGTACGGTAGCTTTAGAAAAATTAACACTGAAAGTGGGGAATGTCACTGGAGGGGGGGGGGGCAGGAGAGTTAAGGGGCCGTTTCCTTGTATTCTTACCATAGAGGAGTGAAACGATCTTATAAATCAAGCTTCACTTAAACCCACACAACACACCTTGCTTTGTGCGTGACCTTGTACTTGCACGGTATTTCAATAGCACTAAGTGCAAGTAGGCCTAGAATCAACACAAACTCTTCTAGTTGCAATGTGGTCTGGTATGTCGTGACTCTCCCTTAACCTGCAGGGAGGACGTTTTCAGCCATTCAGCTAATCCTAATCTTGCAGTATCCCCGGGCGTAATTGTAGCAAGGGCCGTTACGCAGGCTTTCACGTAAGCTGAGCGTTTCCGAAATTGAAACGAATGTGACTTGTGACGTGTCAGCACTTTCCCGCGATAGCTTTATCGCGGCGCCATTTTGATAGCTATGAAACATTCATTAAAAGTGCCCATTATTTAGTTTGAATTGCTTGTTGTAACGACATAATTGACTCAGACATCGCTAGGTGTTCGAATTTTAACGATACAAGTTAGGTGCAAAGTTAACATACAAATATTCCTTCTCGTGCGATTCCGCGAGTTCTCATGCAGTGTTGGTTTAACGTTGCAACAATATGCATTCCTGAGTCGGGCTAGGCTACACAGTCATGGATTGAATGGTTTAATACGTTTTAAGCATAGCCTACACAGGGACTAGGTGGTCTGGCCTCACTGTACTACCAGATTGCCCAAACTATTTTGCCCCGTTTAGGCCTAGTTGGATTTAAAAAGATGAAAATTTCCAAATGCGCGTCTGATAAGATGTGTGTTGTGATAAATTACAGTCGACGGCGTAAGTCCACTGAGGAAACTACAAATCTTGCAGCGCAGAAATGCAGATCTGAAGCCTTGCCAGGCAATTAAGACCAGGCGCGGATCCAAGCCTGGGGGGGGGGGGCTTTCCCAGCCTCAGCCTCCCCTTTTCCGCCACATCAACAATAACAAATACGCGAAAATTAGCATAGGCTAATGTTAATCTAGAATATTCAAGGGGGCTTTCAGTCCCCCCCCCCTTTTCGAAATGTCTGTATCCGCCCCTGAAGAAAGGCCTATAATAGGCCTAGTGTGTGGGGGTTGGGAGGGGGGTGCCTTCCTCGTTAAGCGCTCGTACTTACACACTATCACTCAAGCGGGCTCATTTAGTTGGCGGCATGCCCGCGCGCACGCACGATCGTGTGCAAAGAGGTCGTACCGTGAGAGTTGGACGGGAAAGTGAGGCACGTCATGGGGAGGTTCGGTACTTCTCGGGAGAGGAGGACTGGTACATTTCGTGGGGCGGGATTTCCTAATGAATGATTAGGGTAGAAGAGATTTCTTTAATTTGATCCACCTCCTCCGTAGTGGTGAGCCTGCTAGTAATGCAACGGTCAGGGCCACAGAGGTGCTACCAAAAGGAAAAAATATTTTATCTCGTTCCTTATTTACTTTAGCAGCTTGAACTGTCATGAGCTCAAAAACAAAACAAAACACACACACACAAAAAAAAGAAAAGAAAATAAACTGAGGGAGTAGCAATTCATGTTGCTCTGTTAAACTTCTAAATCATTTAAGGAGTATATAAGCTCACTTGACAAAAATTCGTTTCGGATAATTACCGTGGACTCCAGGGTTAGCCTATCATGATTCACAGTTTAACCTGCAAGGGCAAGGTAATTTGGGGGTGGGGGGATACATAAAAGATTAATTTTTGGATTTTTGTCCAACACGCATGGCACCCAGGCAGTATTGATCAACGAAACAGGGCACCGAGGCATCTCACGAAATTCAGCCAAAGCACCAAGGCTTTTTTTTCGAAATAATATTGAAATGACCCCCCAAAAAAAATGATTCACAGACTATATAGTTTTTATATTAGGCTACAGTATTATCAGACTCATAGAATGGCAACAAATAATTTGCTAGGCCAAGGAAAATGTGTTGACTACAGACATTACTGCGAAGGGCTGAATTCATCATCCAATCCCCACAGTCGAGTCGACTCTCCTCCCCTCCCCCTCTCCAACCCAATACTGTATTCTGCGGTAACTTTTGCAAGACGATAAGATAACAAGTAATTCAAAAAAATGACGATTTCTTGTGACAAAGTGAAATTATTTGCCTTGTGTTGTCTTAATTCTTCTCAATGCTGTCTCCAAAATATGTTGTTATTGAAGACGTTCTTTGTTACATTGAACTGATGTAAAATCAATGAAAGTTCATTTCTCTCCAAATTTGTCCATCGAGGAGAGAGCGAAATGAATTTGGGCAGTCATTTATTGTACGTTTGCTATATATGTCTGTAATGTGCGCAAACAGGCCATATCCGTGTTCTGTAACAGACGCTCAAGTGAAACACGATGAGAGCACAGTAAAGTCAAATGCATGTGTAGGTCCGTAATTGTATGCAAACACCCATACATTAGGCTACGTTTCAGCTCTGTAGAGAAGTTTACGTACATCGCAAGAACACAAGACATGGCATGTGAAGTTCAGTAGTTTTTCGATCGCTGCTTGTGCCGCTTAACGTTTAGTTGTCACCTAATATGATGCAGTAGTAATTGTGGGGGGCTTTTAGTGTAAAAAATGCATGTTGATTTGTGTGGTGTTATAGTGTACCTTGTACATTTATGATTTACGCAATGACGGTGTCTAAAACATGGCCCCTGTCCCTTGCGATGTGCACAAAGTTCGACACACTCGATTTCATACTCGACTCGTACGCACGTACGTGTTTATGTATAGGTAATACACAGTAGGATGGTGTTTGATAGACATAGCTGCATTGAAATACTGCTTCGAGTGAAATATCGAAGTGACGTGAAAAGTCGCAGTCTTTGTAGTAATACTGTCAGTATGTCCCTGCAAAATCAGTGAAATTGCAGGACAACTTGGGGATGCTATGGCTGACCAAGGGGCACCGGCGGCGATTTCAAATGGGGGCAAGGTAGTTCACTGTCGTCGGTTGTCTCGATTTGGGGGGGGGGGGGCATCACGGCGAATAGGGAAGGCACCAACGGCGTAGACCTACGCCGCCGGTGCCGTCGGCTAGTTTGAGCGCTGGTATCAACCGTCGAGACCACAGTCTTGATGTGTTTTGAAAAACAAAATAGGACCTAGTAGCGAAAATCATGATTATATGCGAAAGAAGAAAACAAGTTAACATTGCAATTGAATGAATGAAAGTAAAATACGCAAAAACGAAAATATGAAGTATCAATCAGCATGTTTTAAGTCATGCATGACAAAGAGCAAGGTAACACAAAACGAACGCAACTGAACGAAGTTGCACTCATGCGAACGTAACAGAACCATGCCAAACGGAAATGAACTCAAAAGGATGCAGCATAACGAAAACTACTGCCGCCGAACGAAAATTGCATGACATGCCATGGAAAGAATAATCACTATCAATCGTAACAGAACTCAAAAAAATGCAAACGAACGAAATTGAACGGAAATAACATCACTCAGGGAAAGATATACTGAGCTCCCAGTCAGATCGATACTCTTTTGTTCCCATTGTTATGCACAGCCATTGCGTTGCTAAGAGGATTAAAATCCTCCCTCTTACGGCGAACGCTTTTGAACGTATCTCTTCTCGGCGGTGTGTTCAAAAGGGTGCATATTCGTTCCTGGAAGTAGTTGGGCATGCATCTGAATGAATCTGAACGAAGCTGCACTCAAATGAACGTAGGTATTTTGGACGTCTCCCCTTATGTAAACACTTTTACTTGGCAATATAAGTTTGCCAGTAATGAAACAAGACTGTAAAGGATAACTTACATCATCTTGAAACTGAAACCAGAACTGTAGTACACACTTTGCTGATGTTGGAGGAAGGACAACTGATTTAAGAACAGCAGGTTCATCAAACACACCTGTACCAGCAACGACACTCATAAAATAGCCTGGAAAATAAAACAAAACTCTTTGACTGGTAAATACACTCATAAAATCAACTGTAAAAATTAAAGAAAATTCCTCCACTGATAACAATTCTCATGAAATAAGCTGAAAATATAAAAAAAAATCCTGGAATTGTACCAGCATTCACAAAATAAAACAAGATTTCTGGGCTGGAAACAATATGCATAAACTAGTCTGGAACATATATGATAAATGAACTGATACACAAAGACAATGACATTTTAAAATATGCATATATAAAGAGATCTTATAAATATTTATAACTAACCACCAGCATCCATTGCTCCCATCTGAGACTGAGACTGAGACTGAAGACAATGACATTTCAAAATATGCATATGTAAAGATATCTTTTAAATATTTACAACTAACCACCAGCATCCATTGCTCCCATCTGAGACAGACTGAAGACACTGACATTTCAATATATGCATAAACTAAGGGAGCTTATAAATATTCATTACTTACCACCAGCATCCATTGCTCCCATTTGAGACTGTATAACTGATGTTCTTGTCCATACATTGCTTCCCAGACTCTTGTCCATGTAACCACAGGTATCGGTTTCAAAGTCACACTGACCTAAAACAAAACAGAAACAACTGACATTACAAAAGATATAATAAACAATTACCAGACAAATAGTAGACAGGAACCAAAGTTTGTTAAAACTAAATGTGTTTGAAAATTTCTCAAAAGTTTTAAGCCACAAAGGTAACACATTTCAGTTGCACCTATCATTTCAATACATATCATCGTGCACATAACAAGATTTCAGGGGTACTCCCTCCAGATGTAATTCTTGAACAATGTTTTGAGACTTTATCTCTGTCATGCTAAATTGAACACACTTAAAATTGTGATCTTCGAACCTCACTTTTCAACTGTCTAAGTGTTGTGTATCTGATAACCAACCTCATGGCTATAATTTCCCAAACCAATCTCCTGGCAATTAGATGACCGTTCTGTCCATAGTGCATAAGGAACAATTAGTACTGTAGTTACTTTGTATTCTGTTGCTATATGTGGCAGGGGTTCATTGCAGATATTCCAGCAATTGGCGTAAGTCTGGTGCTGCCAATCACTTACTCCAATGTGAAAGTTATCTGTATCAGGTGTTAGGTTGTGTCCTCATTTGGGTAACAGATGCAATGAAGCGAGGTATTACTCCTAAATATTGTTTTAATACATACATTTCATCATGGTGGAAAAAAAACTTAAAAATATAAACCTGAAAGCAAATTTATTTCTCACTACAAGATATTATACATTCATACTATCTAGAGTACAATATTAGTCCTTAATTGTCACAATTAACCACAAATGTAGTAACATAGTTTAAAAACATCCAAATATATGTTTCTAAGAACATTTTATTATCTTTACCACAATTAGCCCTGCTTCATCAGATGCACCCCTACAATCAGCTACGTAATCACAGAGTTGTAATCTATTACTTTGTCTATGTTTCACTTACCACACTTAGCTTCATCAGATGCATCCCCACAATCAGCCATGTAATCACAAAGCTGTGTCCTATCAATGCATCCACCATCACCACAGCGCCACCTTCCTGCACCACATGGACTCACTGTGGTACCACCATCTGGTGGATTCACTGGTAGGTTATCTGTAAAGAGAGTAAACTCATTACAACATTGAATTCATGCAGGAACTCAAAGGTAATAGGTTGAACAAGTTAGTTAAATCTTTCAGAAATTTTAGTTATACAGGAAAAATATACGAAGGCTCTCTCCAGACAGCACCATCTTTGGCATATCATAAATCTTAGCAATAAAATATATATGTATATAAGATATGTAAATGTCTCCATCAAATTCTACAAGGACTGAGAAATAAATATCAAAACATCAGTCTCAAAGTATAAATCTTAACTGTATCTAAGTTATCCTGGTTATACTGATGACAAAGTTAGACAGAATGCCTCCATGAATGTTACACAATACACCTTGGGTTACTAGTTATACCAATAATATAAACTTTGTGACAGTAACCTAAATAATCATTTTTATTCAGCATACATCTACCAAGTGACCTTTAACCTTGTATCATTATGAAGGTACACCACACTGGCCTCACCACAGATAGTTTTATATGTCCTAATAGTTTATTACTTAATGTAGAGTTCAAATATCAGATTATTCTTTATAATACTAACCAAGAGATATGATACAGCTATCTGTATATGTGATGTCATCAACAGCAATGACCCCTGACCTTGCCCCAACATTCTGAACAGCAATAATCATTGGCTGTAACAGAAACATTCACAAACAACTTCATCTAACTTTAAGCTTTCATAATAGAATCATACTCTAGTGTTCTGATACTCATGTGAAAATCAACACAGAACTTACATTTTGACAAAAGGCATTCCCATCACAATTCAAAGGCCTTGGTATTAAAACAATAATTAAACCTGAAGATGACTACATTTTAAAATTTACTCAAGTTTTATTCAATTTACCCACTGAAAAAACAGATACATGCAGCTTACATCTGTCAAATCCACATTAAAATTAGCCAAAAAAGTATGAAAACTGACCATACCCTAGGTAAAAGTGAAACGGTAACAGTCTGTAAGGTAGGATATTAAAAGAAAGCTATATATATACAACTCTGTATGTCAGACAGCACAATGTATCTGTAATACTCAAAAAATAATGTTAGGGCATAGATGTGATCAAAGAGTATCACTAATTCAAAAGTAGCATTCCTCTTTAGAAAAATTTCATCACTATTTCTCACCTGAAAGTCAAAGGCAGAGTTCAGTACCAGCTCATATCTCTCCCAGTAATTACCAATAGGTCCATCAATTGTTGCTAAAACCTGGTCTGGCCCAGTAGTACCAGTTCTGTATGCAATCTGAAGAGAGCCTGGACTACTGCCATAGTTATAGAACCACAGCCTCATCTAGAGAAAGGAAGAAAGATTTAAACATTCAAGGGAATCCTGGGTAGTTATCGTTACTTCTAATTAACTGATGCTAAAACTTGGTCTGGCCCAGTAGAACCAGTTCTGTATGCATTCTGAAGAGAGCCTGGACTGCTGCCACAGTTATAGAACCATAGATAAGAAACAAAGAAAGATTCAGACATTCAAAGAGATTCATAATTACAGTACACGAGCCTCATCTACAGAAGGAGAGAAGCAGGACTTATGTAAGATACATGTTTTGTAAGTCATAAGTCAAATAAAATGGGGTTTAAAGTTCTGACTTTAAGTATGGTTCACTGCATCCTTTATAAGAAAAACTGCAAAAACATTTCCCAAATAATTCCAATGGCTGGCAAAATTACAGGAAAAATGTTCCAAAATATTTGGATATTATTACTTGTGACCAGTTATATGACAAGAAATTTGGTAGACTTCTAATACATACAGTCTTCATTCCCAAACTTTGAGCCTACTGTCTCTTGAATGAACTGTGCTTTGTCTACACAAAGTGTGCATGTATGGGAGGGAAGCTTGAGAGGCATCTAGAGTATAAATTTGACATAAATTTCAAAAAAATACTGGAAAAACTGTTTGCAAAAGACTCTTCAACAGCCATTCACAACGTTTTAATTTATCTTTAGGTCCTAAGACAACTACAACACTTTTCTTCTTTAGTGAAACTAGCCTCTAATGCTACCCGTGGGTATATTATATGTGGGATACTGAGCCTATCCCAACTTGTGTCTCCTTGCATGAATTTCAAAATAAACATGTCCTATTTTAAATTATTTTCTGTGAGTCCAGATGCATGCTGGGACCAGCCAGACACCCCTCTTTAGTGACAATTAATGCCTATATGTCACCCCACAACTTCCAAGACCACCCTTGATACTTGTTCAGCCAGACACTCTTTTGTTAGCAACAACTGATGCTAATATCTTACCCTACAAGTATCTCTGAGTCCACCCTGGAATACTGGTCCAGCCACACATCCCTTTGTTAGCAACAATTAAAGCTAGTATCTTACCCTACAATCACTTCCAAGTCCACCCTGGAATACTGGTCCAGCCAACCTGGCTTTGTTAGCATTTGCAGCAGCATTACCAACATACACAAATGATCCTGGGGAAAAACAAACATGAGGTCATGTAACATTGTCCGAAACTACGATCATTACAGTAGGTGAGGGCAAAAGATGAAGAAACAGACATTTTGAACTTTAAAACTAATGTACTCACCACCAGGACGAAGAAGGGTGTGGTCAAATGGTGGTAAGGGATTAGTCTGTGTTCCTGTACCAAGCTGCCAGTCCATGTCATCATCATCAGCGACATTAATGTATTCACACATTCCATCCTCAAAGTTACATCTAGTGTACAATGCTATTGCAGAAAGTGAAATGAATTAACTTAGTTTGTAGATTTGGATTAAAAACATCCATTCCTCTTGAAAAATAGATAAGAAAGTCTCCCAACAAATCACATCAAAGGGAGGGAGACCTTCATTCCATGGCAGGGGCTTTCCATTCCAGTTATGTCATCATAAAAATGTTCAGTGACTTTATATCCATGTAATATCACAGACAGGAGGGAGCATATGAAAGAGGATATATACAGAAGGGTATCTCCATCCCAGGCTTAGTATCAGAGATAACCAGAGTAATATACATACTTTGTGAAGCGGGGAAGGGGGACGGAAGAAGGAAGGGGATGTTCTAACAGGCATTAAATGAAGCTGCTAGATGACAACATGTCTTTCAAAAGGCAAAAGGAGTATAACAAAAGCGATGGTTAGGGGATTTTCATTCCAGTTTCATCATTTGAAAAGCAGATCAGTTGCATCATACTTGTAATGACAAACAGGAGGATGGGGGGGGGGGATTTCAAATTTGGAGGGTGAATAGGAAGGGGTTTTTATTCCAGGTGTAAAGTTTCATAACTGGTCAGTGGCATACTGCAGAAACATGTACCGAGATATGTTAATAAACACTTTGGATAAATACTTACGACAAACTTCGTCATCCTCTTCTGAGAAATCTCCGCAATCATCGTTATAATCACAAACTTGATTAGGTGAAATGCAGACTTGGTTCTCACACTGATAGTAGTCACCAGGAGGACAAGATACTGATGGTCCTTAATGGAAAGGTAATTGTAACTATATATGAGTGAGTAAAACTGAACGTGACATAACCTTAAAGTACAATGCATTGGAAATAATATGATAAACAGACTTGTAGTGGAGTACAATTTCCTGAGTATGAGTACAGAGGCAATGTCTGTGATGTGAGTACGAGTACGAGTACACATCCTTTTTCATGAGTACGAGTACAAAATTCTGCATTAGCCCCTATGCAGAGCTTACAAAATCTGTGAGTACGAGTACGAGTACGAGTACAAGTACGAGTACAAATTAATTCTCATGAGTACGAGTACAGGCAATTGTCCAAACCCATGAGTACCAGTACGTACTCACTACAAGTCTGATGATAAACATCAGTAACATTCAAACAACAGTAACATTACAGAAAAGATAATTCAAACAGTACAATGATGTAGAATGTGTTAAATACTATCACAGGTATTAAAGGACAGTTTATCAATGTTTATTGGTGTGAATATTAGTAAATAAACAGTGCCATTAATTAGAACAATTTTATAGAGGGTAAATATTAGATTATGCTTCTGAAAGACTGATTATGGCTTAAAAGAGGTAAGGGTGAAACTAAGTTCACATAAAGTGCTGGGAGCTTCAATTAATAATCTCCAAATATAATATTACTGTTATATTATTTTTGCAGTGTCAAATTTTAATACTTACTTGGTGAATCACATGACATGAAGACAATGTCATCTACAGCAATGGCTCCTTGTACAGCAAAGGATCTAGAGGATCTAATTTCAACCTGTCAATTTATGAAAAAATAGAAATGTAGTCACACATGGATAAAGTAGAAACACACTATGGGGGCCAATTGTAGGACATAACAATATAGCCAGCAAGAAATGCTATCCAATGCTGCCTCATCTCAAAAACAAGACCATCATTATTGATGAAAGATTGTTGAGAACAAATGCCATCAAATTTGGATGACCCAAATATTAAAACTGATAATGCAAGTTCCACAAACCTGAACGGTTCCTCTCTGTCGTCCGATGTAAACTACTTGTTGCTTCCAAACGTTCTCCCCAGTTTCGTCATCAATCTTAAGTGCTGTCCAACTAGAAAAGTCATTAATGACAATGACATCAATATAGCCTACATTAACTCCTGAAAGAAGGGCCCAGAACTGCATCTCACAACTGGTGGCAGTGTTGTGGACCTGAGGGCTGATAAGACTTGCCCAGGCTAGGCTACCACTGTAGGGTGCCACATACATGTAATATCCTGGGGAAATAAAAGATTATCATACATCAAATCTCATTTTCACAAACTACCCTTTTAACACCATTTCAGAGGCACAGAAAATTTCCAAAAGACTGGTTCAAATCCTGCAATATGAGGGCTCACTCAATAATTAAAACAACAAAATTAAAGAACTAAAACAGTGCAATAAAGTAAAGAAGCCAGGTGTAAGGAATATCCTGAACAGGATACAAAATGATCACCTTTATTAAAGTGATCTCTTGTGTTCCTACTTAAACACTGCATGCACCTTTTGGATCTAAATGACCAAGAAATCTTTATTCACACCTAAATGTTGATTACATTATATTACTGTGTTGCAGGTTTCAAAGAACAAAACTTACTTAAGCACTAAGGCAAATTCACCACCTAGAATATGTTTTGACCTCTTGCAATTTTGCCAAAAAAGTAACTAAGTTGTTACTTTTAACTACTTATTAAGTAATATTTGTACATGAATAATCTGGGAGGTGTTCAACACAGAGGAGTGTGGTAATTAGTATTTGCACCACCCGACCGACGATGTCAAGACCCGGTTCCGAAATTGCTACTGGGATCCAAAGTTTCACTACAGTGACATAGATTGCACGTGTGACAGAACACCCAACATGTTACTTTTTTCTTGCAAAATTTATCACGCACACGCCTAAGAACACTTGTCATGTCCTTACGTACAGTAAGATACACTGGTGTTGTATTATATCAATGGGCAAAGCAAAATTTCTTATTATGACTTTACAATGAACTCGTAGCCTTATGGAAGTTATATTTTCGGGTACCTGGGTACCCATCCGACCATCGACTTTGGGTACCCGGTTCCAAATTTTGGACCCTGTACAAACGCTAGTGGTAATGTTCTCAAAGTTATCTTTACAAGGCTCACTAGAGGTATCTCTTGTCATGGTATGTGTATATATTGTAAAAAAACATACTATGAAACATCTGATTCCCACTAACTACTTAAAGGGGAATTTTCATCATCCCAGACAGTTCCAATTCTCCCTACTATGCAACTTCTAGCTCCTCCCATAACTGTATGAAGCTACTCCTTGTGCAGGAATAAACCTGTTTTATTGCTTAAGGCCATGTCCTGGTGAGCATACAAGGTTATAGAATGTAATAAAAGCACTCTCTCTGCCTTGTGTGGAATGTGAGCTACTCTGCATCTTTCAAATTTTCAAACTTTGATGTCAATCAAAGAGCAGTCACCAACTGAGAATTTTCATACCCCTACACTAAAAATATACTTTGGGGTGATGACTGCCTGTCTTTAATGCCTTTTGAACCTGATTAAGTTATTGTAATGGGTACATCTATTACCGTGAAAGGTAAATGTTTAACTGATTAGTTATAATGTTCATGCACCATTCTGCTTTCAAAAGATCTTAGTACCATTTCCCTCAATGACTCAGTGTGCTGTGGTCATTTCATTCAGAGGTTTCAATCTGCTGTGATAATTTCATCTAATGTACTCAATACTGCATGGTCAACTCACCCAAAGAACTCAGTATGTAGTCAATTCATCTAAAAGAGTCAGGGGTGTAGTCAATTCACCAACATGAGTCTATGTGGTGTAGTCAGTTCACCTACAAGAGTCTATGCGGTGTGGTCAATTCACCCACAGGAGTATTTGGTGTAATCAATTCACCTACATATGAGTCTATGGGGTGTAGTCAATTAACCCACAAGTCTATGTGGTGTAGTCAATCCACCTACATATGAGTCTATGGGGTATAGTCAATTCACCCACAAGAGTCTATGTGGTGTAGTCACTTCACCTACATATGAGTTTATGTAGTATGTGTAGTCAATTCACCAACAAGTCAAGTTTTGTGTAGTAAATTAACCTTCAAGCATCAATGTGGTTTGATCACATATTCATCTCACTTAGATGAGTAAGGGTGGTGTCATCAAATCACCTACAAAATTATTTGTGGACTTCAAGGGCTCACTGTGGTATGTTCATGTGGTTTACTCACCTAGAGGAGTTAGTATGGTGTGGTACACTTACCCAGAGGACTCAAGGTGGTATGGTCAATATATGGGCCTGTGTTATCTTCAGGCAATTCACCCCTGCTTCTCAGCCAACGGAACACCCCTGTGTTTTCTGATGTCCAGCCACACAGATCTGATTCAAACTGACATGCATACCCTGATGATGACAATGTCCAAAAAAAAATTAGGTTTCTTACAAATGTTTCTACCAAATGAATCCTTAAATGGTACATTTATGTCTTACATAGTGAACTTAAAAAAAAAAAAAAAATTGACATACCCTGTATCTTTAAACATGAAATCAGTGGAATGACAACAGGTCAATGAATTGACTTTGGTAACAATAAAACAGACATGCAGGCTTATTGTAGAACCAAACTGAAGTGAAGCATACCTCCCATTATAATGTCAACTATTGTACATAAGAGTGACTATAAACAATTCAGTGCTTGAGTCATATACCAACCAGCATAGCTGGCTTTCAGTGACACATGTCTGTGTTATTGACAAAGGATAGACAAAAGATCTGGACAGACATGTAGGACATTGGATAATGACTTGCAAATAAGGTAATGAATCAATGCACTCTGCTTAACTTTGAAAAAGTAAAAGCTTAGAAAAACCAGAAATCAAGGATGGCAGGGTGGACACCACTTTTCATATCTCTCCTTGACAACTATCCCTTGGACAACTCCCTGTGAGGACTCTCTAGACTATTTTCCCCAATTCCATTATCTTTACCCCAGACAATCCCTACCCTAACTTTTCCAAACCATTACAATTGCCCATCAAATAACTTCCCTCACTAAAAACATTAGAGTAGTCTTGGGTGGAAATATTTCAAGGGCAAATATTCCAAGAGAAAATTGTATGGGGTGTGAATTGTCCAGAGGGGACTGTTTGGTTGACAATTTTCCAGGTGGGAATTGTACACAGGCGTGTAGCTACGGGGGGCCTGGACCCCCCAGATGTTTGCTAGCCCCCCCAGAAATTTTGTCTGTCCTAATAAAATTTGTAAGAATTAAGGATGGCGACCAATGTCGTGACCCCCCATATGGTGCCTAGGCACCCCTAAAAATTTTGTCCTAGCTATGCCCCTGATTGTACCAAGTTGGGGGTGTCCAGAAACTGCCATTTTAAGTCCAGATTTACCATGAGACTTATCTAATCAGCATACTTATGCTATTATGTTGTAGCTTCAAATGGACATAAATGTGTAAACAATGATCAAAATAAGAATTCCAGGACCAGAGGCATTTATTTGCCAATGGTTTTTCTTCATGGTTGGGACATAACAAGTATTGCACAGCACAAATACTTAACAATGGAATTTGATGACAAAATTAGGCTTTACATGACCAGTCTGGAATATATTCTGCACTTTCCAAGTCTATTTACAGCAGTATTTACAGTAAACTATCAACTCATCACATAGAGAGTAATTTAATGGCAGCCATATGTATTATCATCGACAAGATAAACTCCACCTCCCCTTTGAGCCATCTTGTCAAACACTTAAATGCAATGATCTGGATCCACTAACACATACTAATAGCCAAATAGTATCCATTACTATGTGAGGGTAGTGTAAAATTGAATTTTTCCCTAAAATATCACTTTCCCACTACCTCTCATAAAATGACAAAATTCCATAGTTTCCCCATAATACTTTCTATGAGTTTTATATTTCAGAAATTTTCATGACTGTATGGGCTCCTGATAAAGCTAGGTTCAGTTCAGATCACACTGTCCCCAAATATAATATCAAATCTTTTCCCTAAAATTTTATGTCGCACAAACCTTGTAGCTCACTGGATAATGTTGACTTCATTAACAACTTGATAAAATGAGAAAAAAAAATTTTAGCTTAACTTGAGGAAACATAGAGCCAACTAAAAGTCATACAACCTGTGGTATTTGCTACTCTTAATCTTGGCAGGAAAATATTTGACTGCACTTACCACACTCCTCTTCATCTGATTGGGTCAGACAATCTGGGTAAAAGTCACAGACTTGTATACTGCCGATGCAATACCCCCCAGAATCACAGTAGTAGGGACAGGGATCAACCTCATCTATTTCAGGTGAGAAGAGAAGTAAATGAAACAGGTATCAATCTCATCGATAATTAGTAAAAACAGAAGTGATGGGACAGGCATTAATGTCATCTATTATGAGTGAGAAGATAAGTACAAGGAGGGGTATCAATCTCATCTAAAATCAGTAAGAATACATGCAATGGGGGACAGGTATCAATCTCATCTGTAACAAGTAAGAATAGACGTATTAGGGGCAAGTATCGATGCCATCTATACTCAGTATTATAGGTAATAGGGACAGGAATCAATATCATCTATTATAATTGAGAAGAGAAGAAATGTAGGCAGACATTTATCTCTTCTATAATTAGTAAGAACAGAAGTATTAGGGACAGGAATCATTCTCATCAAATGAGTGGGGATAGCAGTAAAAGGGACAGGAATCAATTTCATCTATTCCCAGTGAATCCTGCCCCTGTACACCACACTTACATTAATGATGTCATATAATTACCTGGGCAAACACCATCAAACACCCTGACATCATCAATAGCTATGTCACCTTGAAATCCTCCTACGGTGGCTTCAATGATGATGTCATAGACTGCAACAGTGTCATCCATCGTAACCTGTCAAAGGAAGCAACATATTTAAAGTAAGACTACACTCTATCTCAAGACAAGGATTTTTTAACATTTGAAAGGCATTACCTCAATTTTTTCATTTATCTCACGTTCATTATCTTATCTTAATTAGCTGTCATTTCTGAAATGACTACTATATTCAGGTGTATTCAGCTTATGGGAGCAGAAGAGGGATAACTAACAAAATGCGAGAGATTATACAGTTTGTTATAATTGACCAACCAACTGATAAGTTTGGTGCATAGTTCTTGAAACCAAAACACTAGAGACTGACTTCATGCATGGACAGTCTGCTCTCAGTAGTCTTACTGCATATTGCTAAAATAAAGTAAAATCAAGACTTTACCAAAATCCAGTTTCTAACCATTCTCCTATCTCCACAGAGCATAACACATAAAGTATTAATTAAAATAAAGATGAAAATTAGGAATTGCATAATTTAAATGGTACGTTGCTATACATACCATAGCTATTGTCTCAGTTAGTTTACTAAGTGTCCTGAAGTTGCTCATACCATGAAAATGCCCATAAGCCTACAATCCCAAGTAGTCCCCCACAGCCCAGGAAAGTCTTATTAGTGATGGTCAGTAACTTTCACATTCTGTGGTTTTAGTCCAGCAAGCTGTATCTTCACAACCATGCTCAATCCGGACATACGATCCGGCCAAGCCCTAGTAGCCACTGGAACTACTTATTAAGCACCACAAGTCATTATTTGCTTGAGTGCACATTGTGCTGACAGAGCTGGAGTTCTGTTACCTTGTTATGATGCAAGCCTGATTGACTGTGGTCAGCTTCTACAAGAATTTGGACTAGAAGGACTTTCATGTTATGCTGTTAATCTTCGATAATATTTCTGACTTTGGCATTATTACTTTAACTAAACAATTACGATTTATCTGAGAATTACTGGGAGGTGAAACAATTTATCTGATACAAGCATGAAATTTAGGACAATTTCACTGAGTGATATGGGAGTACGATTATTAACAGTTACTATGGAAACAATGATTACTGAAACTATGGAAACAATGATTACTGAATATAGATATCCTTACTAGTCCTTTCCTCCAAACATCTCCTTTATTGTCAGTTTGAGTAAAGACATTTATCATATTGAGATCTTCCACTCTACGATAAACATTTAATGTTCCCGAGTCATCTCCGAACATGTGATAGTAAAATTCCAAACATCTGTTGTAGTATCCAGAAAATATTGGTGATAAAAGTTGAGCAAAGTCACCAGCAAGGTTTGGAGATGAGGATTCAATAAAGGCATAGTGACCTAAGGGTGGAAAGAAAGGATTACAGATGGGGGTTAATACAGTCATTGTCATGTGTGGGTGGAAGGTAGAGAGAATGATAGCAAAGGACCCAATGTAAGTACAGTGAATTGAGGATGGCAAAAAGACAGATTTACAGTACAGGAAAATGACCTCACATATGGTGAGAGTATAAATTTGATTCTAATTTTGAAGCTCCTTCATAAAATCTGCATTCCAGGTCAGTTGTTTGACAAATGTTGACTTGCTGCAAATTAAATTGAGGGAGGTATCAATGATCAAAACGATGGGTAGGGGCTAAACTTAACTGCATTAAACAAAGACAAAGTTAATGGGGGAGTAGTAGATATACACTGACCATCCTTTGAGTTTAACGTATGGTCCTTGCTTGGTCCAGTTCCACTTGAGGAAGTTGAGCCTGAAATAACAGTCCAATCAAAATCATCGTCTGGTTCATCTACTTGCTGCCAGCCACAGGTGTCACCAGATTCAAAGTCACAGTCAGCAGCAGTGACTGGACATATACCAGACTTAGTCTCAATATCATCAATAGCAACACCTCCATTGGTAGTGCCAACATCTCTGTTAGCTTCAAAGATGATGGAATATTTCTGAAAATGTGGTACAAGAAAGCTGAGGTGCAGAAAAAGTCTACCAACTAAAGAAGTTTGAATTCAATGCTGCAGGTTGAATTTATGGTTGCACCAAGATAGATGGAGACATTATTATCAAGAGTAACACTCAGGTAGTAAAAGATGTTGGTGAATATTCATTAATATCTAAATACATGACATACTAAGATTAAAACTTTCCAAATGGGTGGAGCCAGACAGTAAAAGGAATAGATTAATATTCAGAAGTCATGATTATCATTTTCAAAAGTTACATGAGAGAGAGGCCAACCTAAAACGAAGTGATGGAGACGTTCATACACAAGAAAGAAACACAGAGACACAATCTTTATCTTACCTCTCCTGGTTGTGCTGATGATACTGTTGCCTGGGCCAGGTGCCACTGGTGTAATCGACCAATCAAAGTACTCCATACTTCCAATTCAGCACCACCTGGGCTCCTGCGTCTGACAGAGAGGGTTCCAGCATCCAGGTCACCAACAGGAGCAAAGAAGAAATTGAGACAACTTCCTGATGTAGGATTGAAGTCAGGGCTGATGATACCAGCCTTGGCATTAGATGGTTGGCCATTAAAGTCAGCATACATGTAATGACCTTTGATAGAAAAGGAAAATATAACATTAAATACATGATACATGGTTTGCATGCTTAGTTACAAACTCTCTGACCATCAGACCAACATTTGGATGGCCCACCATATTTCAAAATGAACTAGCTTATATTAATCCTGCTTAAGGAATCCTGTAATTTAGGTATTAAAGGTGGTTACTGTTGTCCTAATAATTGCCCACTGAATCTTTGCACAGCAGCTGGAATAGACCACTCTGCCACTCAACGACCCAGCCTTGAATGGAGAGGCAACCTGTTAAATCATCTTGCCCGAGGACACAACATAATGAACCAGGCAGAAAATGAAGGAACAACCCTCTCATCAAATGGTCTGAAGCCTTAGCCAATGATCCACAACTCTTAAGATGGCCAACCATGATGGCCAGTCCAGAAAATTGTGCAGTTTTGTGCAGTAGAGTATTCAGTGGGGCTACTGTTACAAGGGTCATTCTCCGCCAACTCGACAAAATTTTCAAAAAATCATGGTCAGGCACCGACTCAGATATTGCTGAAAAAAAAACTCCCCAGTATAGTTTAAGTAGTAGACAGAACACACCAAAAATTTTAGGTCAACATTCCAAGCCGTATGTGAGGTTATGGCCCATTGAAAAGTGGCCCAGACCCCCTTCTTTGCATGCCAGAATTGCATGGTTGCCATTTCGGTCATTTTTGAGGGCCTATAACTATACAGAGAATAAAGATACAATGTTGAAATTTTTTTTTTTCATATATACAATATCTGGTGGGTGCACTTTGCTCCAACAAACTTGTAGGCCTTAAATAATTTCCATGTCAAAATGGTGGGGGGTGGGGTCAAACATGGCACCCACCAGATGTTACATATATGTAAAATTGAACTTATCTGATAGAAGGTGGTTGAACCACAAGGGTCCAAATACCAAAAAACATGTGGACGCCTAAAATGAAATGCAATGTTTAGAGCTCTTCATCTTTACAATTAAGCCAGGCACAGTGTTTTGATGCCAGATTCTTAAAATTTGGCCACAAACTTCTCCAAAAAGATACTTTTAGCATAGTATCTTCATTCTCTGGGAAGTGATAGGCCCTCAAAAATGACCAAAATGGCATGCCCACAAATTGGGCATGACAAGATGAGGTCTGGACCATTTTTTAATAGGCCATAACTCCCAAATGGCTTGAAATTTTGACCTAAAACTTTCGGTGTGTTCTTTCCACTCATAAGTGGAACTATGCTTCATAAAAGTTTCAGCAAAATCTGATCGGTTCCCGACCGACCCATTTGTTGAGTTGGCAGAGAATGATCCATGAACTAGGGTAGATATTCAATTTACCCTATTTTTGGTCAAAAACAGGAATTTTGAATGGTATTCCTTCTAGGGAGGGAAGATTTTAATGACTTTAGGCTGAAGGTACCAGCATTCAGGTTACCAACAACAGGAAAAAGAGACGTAACAGGGGAAAAGGAATATAACAAAGTGTGCAAACCTTACATTCACCCAAACAAGGCCAAACTGGTGAGGCTTAATTACTAACCAAGGTTTCAAAAATATCTTTACATACTCCTTTGAAGCAAACATTGAAACTGATATTTCAGAATGACTGTATAAAAATACTTCAAGACTTTGGCCTTCTTCACCTTTATTCCAGTCATTACTTACCTGCAGATGTCTGGTATGAATGATCTTTCTTCAAATCAGTCTGAGAATCTCCAGCTCTGATTCTGTTCCATAAAAAGTCATTTGTAGGACTCTGTGTGTAGCCACAGTCATCAAATTCAAAGTCACAGAGGACTAGAAGAGAAACAGAAACAGGAGAGTTGAAAGGACATACTGAGTGGCTGAAAGGCTAAACAAAGGATTAAAGTAAAACTTCTCAAAAAAAATTTATGTCTGAATTTGTGGGTCAGCTGGTGTCCACTTTTGCAAAGTCATGAGATTTCAAAGAAATACATTCTAACATATTGCTGGATATGGGTTTCTTCATGAGTTAAGATGTACCTAGGATAATCTCTAACACCCTATAAGAAGGTGGACAAAATCCTAGATAAAACTTAGTATCATCAACAGCAATATCTCTCTGATAGCTCACCTTTCTTCTCATACTGACCAGTAGATGGACATGAACCCAGATGAAACGTAATTTCATGAACAGTAATATGTCCCTTCTACCTTATTATTTTCATACTTACCAGGAGTTGGGCATGAACCCAGATAAAACCTAATGTCATCAACAGCAATATCTCCCTGATAGCTTTTTCCTCTAGTGGCCTCAAATATAACCTGGACATAAAAACATAAAGATCATTTTGACAACAATGTTTAATTTTGTGGTTTAATAGAAAAGCACATTCTTTTTTACAGTACAGTCTGTCTTTATATCAGTGAAAACCTAATGTCTGTCTTCCATAGACACCTGTAGCCAGCCCATGGATCTATATCATGTTGGTGGCACTGAGGTAAATATTTACCACACCATTTTGTTTGATCATCTGTCACCATACTGAAAAGGGTGAGGTCAAATAACATTTTACCATAAAATTCTCCAGCAATGGGTGTGACTTTCTGTATAAAAGTCATTAATAGCCTATGTTGTCTACATTTTTGTGAAACACTTCTAAGTATCATTAATGGGATCTACTGTTTACATTTGTTGTAATGCTCACAAGGAGTTTTACTAATGGACTCTGTTGTCTATATTTGGCATGACTTTTAATTACTCTCAGAACCATTTATTGATTCTTCTGTTCATAGATGGTGGATCACATATGTTACTGAAGTTTCCTTAAGATTTTTAAAGCTGTTGGAAGTGAGACATCCCTAGAAACTTAAATTAGCTGGTCTGTTTATAAATCTAGGAATGAGTAAACGAATTAGCAGGTTACATAAACCTTACGGCTGCCACGATAATCACGATATCAGGATATCGTCTATACACTTCTGCCCCGATGATATCGACTCAAGTTTTTTAATGATGTGATATCCCAACAGAATCAAATAAAGGACTGAAAATGTGCAATCTCTAATTTCTGCTTCTTCGGTCATTAACATAAAATGGTAATTATTCACATTGTTACAAGAAATGAAACACAGTACTTTATGTTTCAGTTTGATTACTTTTGCAAAGGCCTATAGGTTTGAATTTTTTATGAAACTTTAAGCTTAAAATTGGACTGTGTTAGTCTGTTTAATGTACTATGTACATATTTGATATGGACAATACGATTATTAGCACGGTCATGGCAAATGTTAAAGCTACACTGTTGGGTATGCGATATCGAGATATTGTCATGGAAGTGTATTGATAAATCTACAATGATTATCGTGGCAGCCCTAATATACCTGAAAGATAGGTATTTTACTGTAAAATTAAACCAACTTACCTGGTATGTTCCAGTTATAGGCATATTGACCAGGGCTTGCAGCCAAAAGTCTCCTTGGTTTTGTGTCTTGGTCCATATGAGCTGGTCAACTCCTTGCCTGACGTATACACTGAGGGCATTGATATCAGCTCCATACATGTGATAGTAGAACTCTAAGCAATACTGGGTTGTATTATCACTAGAGAGTGAAGAACTTATTAACCTAGCATAGTCATCCAGTGTCCCAGAAGATGTCTCCAGGAAGATGTAATACCCTAAAAAACAAAGGAAAAACACTGACACAGGAAATTGACAGATGAAAGCAGAACTGGAATATATTATCACTAATGAACAAGGAACTAATCAATCTAGCATAGTCATCTATTGTCCCAGAAGATGTCTCCAAGAAGATGTAATACCCTAAAAAATCCAATAGGAAAACACTGACAAAGGAAAGCACCACTGGGATGTATTCTCACTAATGACTGTGGAACTAATCAATCTATCATAGCCATCTAATGACCAAAAATATGTCTCCAGGAAAATGCCAAACCATTAAAGCAAGAAAATATGTATGACACACTGTGGAGGGTGAGAAAAACCAAAAGTGTATACAAGGAAGAATAAGGAAATGCTTGATGAACATTGGTACTGGGTGTATATTTATGCTGGATGAAATGTCTGATGTAGATTACTTTTCTTCCAGCCATACCATTATAATTTAAAGTTTCTTTACACAGTCTCATTTTAACTGGATTACAGTTTTAAAAACCAAGACATATTTGAATCACTGTCTAAAGGACAAATTTATTAATGATTCATTTACAATAGCAATGGGTCATCCCAAACTAATACATGTTCTAGTCAGAATCAATGGCATACATATCCACATGGATTGTAACATTTGAAAAGTCCAACTGATGTTAGGTTATAGTTCATTTTGCAATTAATGATGTTTTGATGTGTGTGGTTTTAAATGAGAGTTTGTTTCCAACCTGCTGACGTTCCCAGGGTATGGTCATAGCTGGGTCCAGTGTCAATACTAGAAGTGCTTCCAGACTTGCGTGTCCAGTCAAGGTCATCGGATTTATCTTGACTCCAGAGACAAAAACCTTGCTCAAAGTTACAATCGTGGCTGTCAGGTGCTTAAAATAGAATGAAGGCTAAAAGTTACAATTGTGGCTGTCAAGTTATGAAAACAGAACACAAGCTTAATGTAAGAATCATTAATCTAATCGTTCCAATTATGGTTGTCAGGTTGTATCATACAAAGAATACGAATGATGTATTTCAACCATGGTTGTCATATTAGAAGTTTGAAATAGTAAATACAAGAGCACCATGTTTCTTACCATATGTTGGTGACGGGGTGGTAGTAGTAGGTGGAGCTGGAGTGGTACTGCAGGGTAGGCCTTGAATATACAGGTCATCTAGAGCTATATCAGCAGTAGCATTCTTACCAACAATACCCTCGAAGAAGACCTGAACGTATGAAAGAAGATGCTTTGTAAAGAAGCAATGAACAGCTGAATCCATTGAGATCATTCACTTTCTTTGTTGACAGCCAATACTCACTAAAACTCTCTAGGACAGAACAGCATTACTTTTGAGATCACCTCTAATCATGCTGACATAGAATAAGGTCAGTGTTTTAAATGATTCATAACAGCAGATACTTCATTCATAATGCCAATTACAAAACCGTAATTCAAAACATAATTCACAGCATCCTTAAATTAAGGGGTTAGCTATACCCATACTCATTGCACTTTGAACAATATTTCATTGAAACAGACTTCACTGCTTTTCTGCAGGAAATGACACATACTCAGAACTACTTTTCTGCAGGATCACTTAACCAAAATTTACTGGCCTTCTTGTGACACACATGTAGCTACACCAAATTGTTGAACTGGGCAGAGAGCAGGTGGGGGAGTTATATTAACCAGAGGTCACTGCTGTTGGGAGGAGTGTACACTTATCCAGAGTTTATTGTCCGTTTACAAGAATACAACTTAAACCAGCATGCATTGTTGTTCTACAGGGGTAAAGACTTACCCAAAATTCATTGGTTTCTTGAAGAGGTACCTTAGCATTTAACCAAACATTTCCTAAGTTTCCTGTCCTTGTCCAGATAAGGGTTGGGGTGATTGAGTTGACATTTTGTTGGTACAAGTTGAGGGTATCTACTGCTGATCCATACATGTGATACCAGAAATCAAAACAGCGACCTAAAAAAAAAAACATTTAAATGAGGTTATAACCTATTAATACACATAAAACTGTCACTGACTTCAAATTTTGTTAGTTCAAGTTGAGGGTATTTACAGCTGACCCATACATGTCATACCAGAAATCAAAACAAATACCTTACAAAAACATTAAAACAACGTTATATGATATGAAAGCCACTTCAAAACGTGATTGAGTTGAAATTTTCTTGGTACAAGTTATTTGTACCTACAACTGACTCATACTTGTGATACCAGAAATCAGCACTTAACACAAAAATCAAAACAAGGTCAAGGAATAAAATACAGATATGCTGCAGCCATGAGCTCATCAATAAATGCCAGGAACTGTTTCACATCACGTCACAAAACTACATTAGTGAATAAAATCCTTTTAGACAAGAAGTCAAGATCTGAATAGGGTATACCCAAGGATAACAAACCATATTTGGTAGAACACAATAAAAAATACCCAAGGGCATAGACATTTGTCCCAGCTTTATTTGAAAAACAAGTGGCTGGAGATTTCAAATCTCATCTTGCTATTATTTCAAGTATCTTTCACACTGTTTCAAAACATTAATAATTCAACTGGAAGCAAGAACCCTTTCAAGTATGCCATTTAAGCACTTTCACCATACCTGCTGTGGGTGGAATACGATCACTGACAAACCAAGCCTCATCACCAGGATTCTTGTTATTTGCTTCAATAAGCATGTAGTAACCTATCAGAAACAAAGAGTAAATTGCTCTATATACAACAAAGCTAGCTTTCACACACATTCAGTGACTTCAACAACTGCTTGTACATGTCTGACAATATCAATTATGATCAGTGATTTCAATTGCTTTAAGTACAACAAAGCTAGCTTCTATGTTCAATCATCTCAATTATTCCATGCACAATGCTTAGTTTGAGTTTCTTTGTTTAGACAGAAGAGTAGTCCCTTGAAAAAACTGATAACATTATTTTATGTACTATTCTTCACCTTGTAAATGTGCTTTACTGTCTTTTTCTACATAGTCTTTATGACAATACTTAGTCTGGTTGATTTCTGTCTTTTCTATTACACTCTCAGACTAATTGATTTCATCACATTATGCTTTATGGCATATAATGGACCTGGTTAATTACTGTCTTTTCTTTTGTAGTTCTGTTTATTGGCAATACTTAAACTAATTGATGTCTTTTTGTCTTGTTTTGTTTAATGACAATCTTGGTCTGGTTAATTGTTGTCTGATTAAATAATTCTAAGATCATCTCCATTTCTCCCAAAGAATACAAATATCACCTCTAGCAGAGTTGAGAGTGTGGTCCACATCTGGTCCTGTTCCTCCACTACCAGTACCAGCTCCATCTCTGATCCAATCAAAGTCATCGTTTGTGAAGTCATTTGTCCAGGTACAAAGATTCTGTTCAAATGTACAGAAGTCTGTGATTGGACATACTCCTGGGAGAACAGTGATGTCATCCAGAGCCATGTAACCTGATGTTGAGGACCCTGCTATGGCTTCAAAGTAAACCTAGAAGAAAATAGTAAAATAAACACTTTAAACCTACATATCCTTCTTCCATTGCATATAATCAGGATTAATTCCATATTTTGAATAAATGTACTGCTTGAGGGCACCAAGGTTTATGTAAATCCCTCTACATCACACATATCATTGCATTAGATCAAATACTTGAGGAGGGCACTAGCATTGCTAAAATAACTCTAAATACAGGAAAACACTTTGGTCATGCCAAAAGTACAATAATACGTCACATTGTGCACCAGTGCACTATTACCATCCCTTAACATACTCCTCAGAGCATGACATTAAAACAAATGGGAGTGAGGAGCAACTAAAGAATTCTAATCACAAATGCTCAGTTAAATTTTCCTCAAATAAAATGTCTTACCATGCTACATCTAATACCTGAAATGCTTCCCCTGATACAGGTGAGAATTCATCTTGAGCTTGCAGAAACCACTATCTGTAATAAAACACTGTATTTGTAGAGGTACCATCTCCGATTAACCACTCTACTTATAATTGCTAATCACATCAAATACCTGAAATGTTTTGCCTGTTGTAGGTGAGATTTCAACCTGAGCTTGTCTCCAGTATTGTCCCTGGTCACCTGACTTCTCCCAGGAAGGAAAAACAAAGTTGTCTCCCTCATCCTGCTTATAAACAAACAGGGTGCCAATGTCATCACCATAGATGTTGTAAAAGAATGTCAGGCACTGGATGCCAGTACGGTCAAATGGGGGTGAAGCTAGCCTTGCCTCTGACAACTCAGGCATACTTGCAACATTAGCAAAGGCAAAGTATGCTACCAAGATATACAAGAAACAAAAAATCACAAAATTCTTGTTAATGGAATTCAAGGATGGAAGATATCATACTAGAATAATGCAACTGACTGATGTAGCTTGAATCAATCAACCATCAGAAAAAAAGAAATTTAAATTTAATATAAAATGGAATACAGAGGGGCAAAACTGAAACTTTTAACCAACAAGGTGGCTTTGACATTATAAGAGTCAGTTGCAGAAGGGCCAGAAGGGAGAGGGATTCAAATTTTAGTGTGTTAACAGAGAATGGATCCAGGGTATAAAAGCTGGCCTTAATTATCTTATTACAGGTAGTCATACCCTACAAGTTCTGTGGTCTTCTTTGAGGGTGCGGAAGGAGAACTCTGCTTATACTAAGTTACCATATACTAAAACAATACCACATGTTGTTCCTTAATTATGACTTTCAAGTAAATGCCTCACATTTATGTATACTTGCTCATTGACCTTTTAGTTGAGCCATTTCTGACTGAAACCAACAAAATGGTTTCAATACTACAACATAAACTGTTTTCACTTTTACAACTGTAAGCAACATAAAAGACAAAGTTGTGTTGTACTTGTAAAGACATAAGTGAACATGTCTCATTTACATATTATTTACCTGTTGTTGATTCTGATGAATGATCTACAGGTGGTCCTGTCCCAAGATTGGAGTCTCCATTCATCCCTCTCTGCCAATCAAATCCAGGGGTGTCATCATCAACATTATACCACTCACAGAAGTCACTTTCAAACTCACATTCCACTGAAAATCAAATTAAAATTCGGATTTTATTTGAAAATTTCTCAAATGATTAAAGTTACAAGAGTCTAAAGCACAAACTGTAAGATGTTAAAGGCAATGAACTGATTCCCACTTAGACAATAAAATGATGATGTTTGAAAAACAGCTTATTTTAGTCAACACAACACACCATGAAGCAGAAAAGAGCATATCTTGCTTAAGTAGCTGGTCAACATCTCTTACATAGCCAACCATTTTCTACACAGCTGTGGACATTGGAAAGGGTCACGCATAAATTAAAAAAATAGTGGGGTACATGGGGAAGGGTCATACTTCATTTTATTACAAGATGGGGACATGGGAAGGGGTCAACACTTATTACATCATAGGACGAAGGCAGGGGTTATACATTCATTACCTGGTGGAGGGCATGGAGAAGGTTCATACAAGAGGTCATCCAATGCCATATCTCCCTCAAATCCAGGCCCTCTTACTCCTTCCATGATAATTTCAAAAGAGTTGCTTGTCTTAATGGTTCGATATCCTTGAAGCCACTTAAATTCCTGAGTGCCTTGTTTGTGGAAAAGCTATGTAAAAATTAAGAACGATTGTTGAAAATTTGAGGAGGAAAATTTGGTTCACTGCAATTGACATACACACTTAAACTTACCACTCTGACCCAAACGACTAATAATATGTATTCTACGACATCCAAATTGCACACTTATGCTAGTAAAGTACTAAGCTCATGAGCTGCCACTTAATAATTTAGGTAATAACTTAATATTCAAGGTAAGTTTTACTATCACTTACAAATTTATATCTCTACATGCAACAAATAAAAATGCACTACAAGCAACCAATGCAGGAACTGAGTAAACAATTGATATTGACTTGTACAAATATGTTATCTGTCAAACAAAGGGAAAACGAGGCCAGAAGGCCAGATCCTAACCATTCAAGTACCAGTAGCTACTAGCCATTCAAGTATCAATAGATCCTAGACAATCAACTATCTGTAGATCTTAGCCAGTCTTGTGGCAGTAGCTCCTAGCCATTCAAGTACCATTAAATCCTAGCCATTCAAGTACCATTAAATCCTAGCCATTAGGGTACCAGTAGATACTAGCCATTCAAGTACCTGTAGATCCCAGTCATTCAAGTACCTGTAGATCCTAGTCATTCAAGTACCTGTAGAAACAAGCCATTCGAGTACCTGTAGATCCTGGGCATTCAAGTACCAGGTGATCCTGGCCATTTAAGTACCAAAGATCCTGATCATTCAAGTGCCACTAGAAACCAAACATTTGAATGACAATGTATCCTAGCCATTCAAGTACCAAAAGATCCTAGCTAATCAAGTACCAGGTCCTTCCCATTCAAATACAAGTAGATCCTAACCATTCAGGTACCAGAAGATACAAACCATTCAAGTATCAGTAGACTGTAACCATTCCAGTACTAGAAGATCCTACATTCACAGTAGCATTGAGATCACCACTGGTAAGCCGAACAGATTCTAGCCATTGACGTACCAGTTTCCACTTGGCTCGTGGAAGCACAGGGTTTACAGATGGTAAAACCATGCATGACTACATCCTATTCTTTCAAAAAACCAAGTTTTCAATATATTTATGGAGGCACTGAATTTTCTGATGGTTGGTAAAAAGTTACCACCTTTTCTTCTTTTAGAGACATCATTGAGACACATGACCAGATCCTAACCATTATCTTCATAGTTCTTTTTATTGAGTGACATTATGCAGACATTTATTTTCCCAATGACAGAATATCCAAGACCAGATTCTAACCATGTTGTAACCATCTTCTCCTCATTGAATTAACTCATGCAGACATTTAATTCCCTAATGGTGAAACCATATACTTACCAGTTTTTCCTCATTAAGTGACTTCATGTAGACATTCATTTCTCCAATGGTAGAACCATACATATGATACCAGAAAGAGAAACAGTACTCCTGGTTACCCGTTGGTTTTATAGAACCAGACAAGAGACGACAATTATCTCCCTTGCTACCACTGGAAACCTCGAAGAAGATGTAGGACTCTGATGAAAAAGGAAATTACTTGTCAGACTTTCCTTTTATGAAATGTAAACATCAAAAACATAGAGAAAGAGAGGAACAACTGTTGTTACACTTGCCACCATTTCAAAAGCCTAAACCTAAACTATAAATCTTTGTCATGTATTGGATAATTCCAGCAATATGTTCAGTATATGTTTGTGTTTTCTTTATATTATAGAAATTACACAAGACTACCCATGATGTAAACTATGCACCAAAAATTTCTACTTCATAAACTTACTATACCAAATAAGCCATGTAAAACCTAACTAAGCCAGACATACTTCTAATTAAGAAGATAATAAAGAAATTGCAAGGAAGCTTGTGATATTCAATACAACTCAAGTAATTTGGTATATTACTTATCAATCATTGTGACCTATTATAAAGGTAGTGAGGTGCAAAAAATGTACTGTAGCAGGAGCACAAGAACATGCATCCTAAATACTTGCTGGATAATGAGTCTGTTAATCTTTTGGCTTAATGCCAATACTGGCATGAGAAGATTTAAGATAATATGCTACCAATAAGCAACTGGTAGATGTGGCTTGATCTGTCAATCCATCTAGAAAATAGTTAAAGAAATTGTGATTGAAAGTTAAAGGGCTGGGGCAAGGGTGAATGTGAAATTTGGTAGCATTTACATTAGAACTGTCAGTTCTGAAGGGTTTGGAGTGAGGATTGAGCTCTACATTTTGCTAAAATAAGGATGGAGTGAGGGGAACTCACAGCTTTTCTTATCCTGGTGTACAGAGTTATGACCTACCTGTGTTATAAATATCTCCAGGGCTGCTCGGCAAGAAAGACAGCTATTTTTATCAGATATCTATCAGATATTAAACCAAGGGCAACTCACATCTGGTCATACAAGTATACCTACGTAACCTATCTTCACTTATGTTAATGGGAGTTACAACCTACCAATTCCATAATCCTCTGGGCCTGGCCCTTCTGTTGTATGGTCCCCTTTAGGTCCAGTGTAGTAGCTTGGTGTCCCACCACTTCTCAATGTCCAATCAAATACATCGTTTGTGTCCTGTTGCCAGCCACAGAGGGTTTGAGCATTTGATGGCCCAAAGTCACAATTGATGTCTGGTGTGTAAGACAAAGGAACAGTTGTTTGATAAACAATGGTTCACCTAGCACAAAGAATTTAGAACAGAGCTGATAGGCCCATGTCAAAGAAAAACCTTGTATCTATCAAACTAAGGAAAATTAGGCACAGTGCCTGATGCTAATTAGTGGTCACTATCATGGAAGAGAAACCTTGTTTCTGTCAAACTAAGGAAAATTAGGCACAGTGCCTGATGCTAACTAGAGGTCACTATCATTGAAGATAAACCTTGTATTTATCACACTGATCAAAGAAGAATTAGGGGCAGGGCCTGATGTTACTAATAGGTCAATATCATACATGAATATCCAACTATCAATGGCTGACTTTATATCAAATAAACTGAATCCTGATGTTTTATTCATCACAAACTCAAAATCATCTCCAATCTGAACAGAGCACAATGATACTGTCTTTGCAACATACAAAACTATGGGAAAGGTTATCATCTAGAGCAGTGTTTCCAAACCTTTTGGAACCCTCACATTACATGCCCCCTTTACTAAACCTACTGCCCCAAAGGCTGTGAAAATGACACTGCCCTCCTGTGGGAGGGGTCCAAGAGGAACGGGTGCAACCTTCCCTTGTTTGCTTAGAACAAAACACAAATACATCCTGACATTTTTTCTGTTTGAAGAAGTGCTATTATACCCCCCAAAACCTCATTGTTAACATCCGGTGCTATTTATGCACAAGTTGTGAAACAATGATGCACAGGACCATTACAGTATCAATCAACCCTCTACATAAAAATGACCAAGCCTATTCACTAACCTGATGATAATCCACAGTTGATAAAGGCAATGTCATCTATAGCAATATCAGCTACAGTGTCAGGATCACCAAACCCACCACCAGGGGTAGCTTCAAATCGGATCTTAAAAGAAAATAGCGGAAGAAATAATACAGACAGACAACATTGACTAGAAACTTTTTTATATATGGAATATGTTTCCACAGGAATCAACTAGCATTCACTGTTAAATGCCTGTCACGATTACCAAACCCACTAACAGGGGTACAGCTACAAAATAGAAAATAGCAGAAAGTGGTAGTGAAAAGGTAGCATGGTACTTAATAGACTGTCCATTACGTGATATTGCCCTTACTCAAATCGCTTATCACTGGACAGTGCAAACCTCGACCTTCGGGGGGGGGGGGGGGGGGGGTGGAGTCGGGATTTTACTTGACTTTCGCACCTACAGATCATAGCCTTTGGGACGCTTATCAAGTTTTATCATATTTTTATTGATTTTTCCAAGTTTTAGGCTATAATGTGTTGGTGCAAACATCAAGTAAAATCCCCACTTTTTCCCCAGAAGGTTGGGTTTTGCACTATTCAGTGGTGGGCGATTTAAGTAAGGGTGATATCACGTAATGTCCCCAAAAGTTGTGTTACAATGTACCCTACAATTGTAGGATCACATAAAGAAAATACATATTGCTTGAGACCATCCACTCCTTAAAGACAGATTTTTGTGATAATGAACTTACATGAAATGACAAAAACTGTGAAACACAAAGACAGCTGTCAACACTGCCATCACTTTCGCTATGGTCACCTTCATCACAGGTATATCTTGTTATTTTATCTCATATTTTAGGTAATTTTTTTTAAGTATCAAAAAAAAAAATGGGCAGTCTATCCACAAGCAAGTTCTCAACAAGAGAAGGAAAAATTGGACAATGAAAAATTATACCTAAAATAGTACACTGTATTTTAAGCTTATGACAATACATGGTCTGTGAAATTTTAAGAAATTGGCATTTACAAACAGTCTTCCACTTTAACCTGTGGAAGCTGGCTCCACTGCTACTTATGTCAAAAGACACACTTGCAAATGTAGGATGCAAAATTTTGTTTGTGATGCTAGCTACCTCTTCTATAAGTAATAGTTTTTTGCTGTCGAAGATATAGAGGCTTTGTATAATATGAAGTAGGAATTGCTCAAAATGCTTTGCATTGTAAGTTAAGTTCAGAACACTAAACACTTATAATCAGAAGAAACCCGAAACTGGTAAGAGATAAAGCAAAAGAGCAAGCAATACAGCTCTGATTACCAAACAAAGAGTAATAAAAATGTATATAAGGAATGAATAGATCTAAAATAAAGGTAAAGAAATAGAATAAACAATTACAATATATTATGAGAGAGATGGGAATGTAGATGAGGCTTAATATGATCAAAAATTGGGAGTGTTAAAGGGAATGAGACACTGTCCTGTTTCTTGTATAACAAAGCTCTACCTATGGAATTCTGTGCTTCAGTGTCATACTGTCCTGCATGTATGATCTCATACTGTCAATGCTACAAGTGCCATATTGTCCTGCATGTTACAAGTGTTATGCTGTCCTGCACCTACAGTCCCATACTGTCAATGTTGTATGCTGTAAGTGCCATATTGTCCTGCATCTATAGGGAGCTTGCACCAAATGTCAAAAGGTCAAATTCAGTGAATGCGCTGGTTGTTCTGGTGGACACCGCACCACATTGCTTTAGTACATGACCTAGCTTCCTCGTGTGCTGCTTGTCCTCCAGAATGCGGTTGTGTCAGTGACTTTTGCATACATGAAACCTCCCTATAGTCTCATACTGACATGTTCCAAGTGTTTTACTGACCCACACCTACAATTCCGTACTGTCATTGCTACAAGTGCCACATTGTCTTGCATCTACAATCTCATATTCTCATGCTTCAAGTGTTGTACTGTCCTGCATCTTGAACCATACTTTCAATGCCATTACTGTCATACCATACTGTTTCTATGGTGTCACACTGTCCTTAAAATGACAAAATACACAACAGCAAAGTGACACAAACGAATTTTCACATTCTATAACTTTTTCGTTCTTACATAATACTGTCCAACTAATCTTGTTCCAACGTCCAGTACTCCACGGTTCCACTGCTGTCCTTGATTCCCAGTAAGAGACATTGATGAGACTGGTATCAAGTTTTCATAGACACTGATCACCAGTGACCCTGCTTCACCCCCATACATATGATACCAGTATTCCATCTGACATCTTGTAGGAACAGAAATAAAGAGTAGCATAGAAACTAGTCTTGTCAGTGATCAGCCTTACACTGTATATCAGATTATTTCACCCTAATCAACCATTTACACTGCACATCTGATTTCAAACAGAGCTGTCACGATACAGCAGAATGGCATCTCGATTATCGCTGCCCAAAGTATCCTGATACATCATAGTATCACGATATCACCCAACAAAAACTGAACCTGTGAATGTATTCAATTTAGACACTTGATACAGTTCAAACTCTCAATTGCTTGATTGTTTTTGTAAATATTCTGTTTATTTTAGCAACATGACATGTATTTGAAAACATGAAAAACTGCAATAAATGTTTATGAACATTGTTAAAAAGCAATGCATTCGTTTGCTTCTACTTTCTTTTCTTTTCTGATATTGCAATACTTACAGGATGTCCAGTATTGTATCGTGGGGAAACTAGTATTGCGATTATCGCCATTAGGTATGAATCGTGACAGCCCTAATTTCAATTTGACCAGTCACAATATGCTCAAGCCCATTAGGCTTTCTGCAGATATTGAAGCCACTCAAGAATTTGTCCACTCTGCCATTTTGCCATTTCCTTTCTAAAGTATACATATTTTGACCTAAACTGATTGGACAGCAAGTATGAAAAGTAAAGGATAAAATATCGACAGATAGTGTGTACAGTGGTATCTCTATACTGACTACACCAAACTTATTACAAAAGCAGTAAGTTCAGCCAAGTGTGTAGGATTTGCAGTTCCCCCTGTGTAAGCCCGAAGCATACTCAAGTGTGAAGCATGAGATCATAGGGGTACAATTTGGTCACGGGTCACCCAGGTAAAACTGAATTTACTCGGAAGGAAACTGAAAGGCCAGCTAATGGGCTGGATGGTATAAACAATACATTACATACCTGACTTCACACTGATCATCCACACACTGTGCATATGACATCATACTGATTTCTGATAAGTTTGTTCATATGATTTCATCATACTGATAATTCATACAATTTCTGATTTCAGACTGATTATCCATTAATTGTGTATATCAGATTTCACCCCAATCAGCCCTACAATGCAAACCTTATTTTACCCTGATCATCTAATGTTGTACAGTAAAACCCCGTTTATCCGAACACATCGGGACCTAAGGTTGTTCGGATAACGAAAAAATCGGATAAACAAGGTTCCAAGTATTTGCCTCAAGTACGGTACACTGGATCCATAAGACAGTGTGTTAACATTTTTCCAAAATAATTCCGAGAAGGCGAAAAATTGCAGACAAAATCCCCAAAATATTTCGCTACTGTTTTTTGTGACCGATGATATGACAAATAAATTTAAAGACTTCTAAAACAGAGAGATTTTATTCCTAAAATTCGAACCTTCGCTCATCTGAATGACCAATGCTTTCTACACACTAAATGAGTGTGTGGGCTGAAGAAGAGCTGTAATGGAAAGATATCTAGAGTACAGTATAAATTCTGCATAAATTTCCAAAAATGTTAGAGACAAATGTGTAGGAGACTCTCAAACAGCAGTTTGCAATGTTTTTGTAAGGTCAACTTTCGTTATTTTTAGGTATGAAGCTCACTACGTTACTAACTTTCAGATTTAGTGAAACTAGGTCTTACGGTAGCCTAACGTACTTTTTGTATAAGAGGATATTGAGCCTATACCGACTCATGGCTCCTAACAAGAATTTCAAAGCAAATACGTACGATATTTCTTCCAAATTTGACAAAGAGATAACAGATTGTTTTCTATGTCCACATGTCAGGTATTTTAGCCATTGTGACATCTTTCCATGACTTTAAGTCCCCAGAAAAATTAGTCACATTTCTGCAAAATTTATGTTGAATTTTGCCTTGTAAAGCACTAAAAACTTGGTGTCTACTAACGTAATTGTATTGAATATTATTGCTGTTAAATCTGACGGCTAGTTCAGATAAATGGGGTTTCGGATAAACAGGGTTTTACTGTATATCTAATTTCACCCTAGTCAGAAATACACTTTAATCAGGACTAAACCTGACACTTTAAACATGTTAGTCTCATTGCAGCAATAACCAGAAAGATATACTTCAATACTCACACCTTATTAATCCACTCATGTCCATTTATATCTAATACCATCACTGACCTTGTCAGTGATGACCTTGTCAGTCATCACTGACCTTGACCTCCTCCTCCTATTTGCTACAGCTACTACCTCAACACATAACACCCAATCTTCAATAAACCCTTTATCTAATACACTTGTAAATCTTGTCTTTCACTTACATTATCAAATACTGAAAACATCTAGCCTTTAAATTAATCACACATTAAATCCCTATTCTCACCTTGTACCTGTATCTCCTAAGATTTGAGGACTTTGTAAGAGTGCAGTCAAACCGAAGGTTCCCTGTGATTGGCCCATGTACATATGTAGTAGCCACCATGCAGAAGTAAGGATGGTATGGTCAGTTAATACTCACCTTGTACCTGTATCTCCCAAGATTTGAGGACTTTGTAAGAGTGCAGTCAAACCAAAGGTTCCCTGTGATTGGTCCACATACATGTAGTAGCCATTGGGACCAAGGGTGGTGTGGTCAGTTGCAGGTGCGATAGAGGAGGGTGCATCTCTAGCCAGCTGACGTTGCCAGATGTACACACCTGTGGGAATAACTTGCCAGCCACACTGGTCACTTTCAAAGTTACAGTCACCTGATGAACAAAAAAATTAAAATGTGCTTTACTGCTGGACAATAGATCTTCAATTCCTAGTTACATTCACCCAGTTTCTCAGATCCCCCAAATGGTCACACAAGCATTCACCATACCATTCAAGGCAGCCTTCAATGTGCATAGTAGCCTATAAGACATTATGACAGATTTTCCTACCAGACACAAGCAGTCCCCAAATATTGTTAGATAAGCCATTGAGGAATATCATATTTTAAAAAAGTCCAGGTGTCTTGTCGAGGCCATGAAAACCCAGGATTGGTGTCTCATTTCTGGACCATGTCAGTCTTCCAAATGTATATATCCAAACATTCATGCATTTAACTCTTTTCCTGGTTATTTTTAGGCTATTAAACATCAGCAAGACAATACAGATGTCTTTATCACATATTCTAGTATGAACAGTCTGGAGTACCATCACATCTCAAGTCAAGACCAGCACATAAACCAAATTGCAACTGATTTACACACTCAAAGAATCTTACCACAGTAATCTTCATCAGATCCATCTAAGCAGTCTGGAGTACCGTCACATCTCTTGTCAAGAGCAACACAGAAACCATTATCACAGACAAAATCCCCATCCATACAGGGACGCATTGTTGTCATCTGTGAGGCTGGGGGTTGGGTTGTGACCTCAGGTAACTGGGTATCATTCCTCAGTTGACAAGAATCAGTGAATGAGATATCATCAATGGCAATGTCTCCTAGACTGCCATCACCAACAGTGGCTTCAATGATGATCTAAAGAAGATGAAATCATAGTTACACCAGATATGTTTCTATGATGGCAAATATTACTATAGTTGCAGTAGTAATGAATATTCATGTGTGGATATGACTTCACTGATAAAGATATGTTAATTCAATGTATAATATGCATTAAAGTGATGCTCATTTAATATACAACAAATTATATACTTAACTACACCAATTAAGTTTAGCTCCAACCCTATCCCTAACCCTAATAAAACATCCTTAAAACTTGGAATGATACATAGACAGCACGGATAGTGTTGTTTGACCATGACAGGGACACTGTTGCTTGGCAAAGATGGATACAGTTACTTGGCCATGACAGGGACACTGATACTTGGCCATGCCAGGGATACTGTTGCTTGGCCATGACAGGGACACTGTTACTTGGCCATGACAGGGACACTGTTGCTTGGCCATGACTGGGACACTGTTACTTGACCATGACAGGGACACTGATACTTGGCCATGACAGGGACACTGTTGCTTGGCCATGACTGGGACACTGCTACTTGGCCATGACAGGGACACTGTTGCTTAGCAGTCACAGGAACCTTATCACTTAGTCTTGAAAAGTACAATGCTACTTTCACTATGACGGGGATGCTTTTACTTGATCGTGACTTCCTTTCTAGTTTCAGTGTTCATAAAATTGTCCATGAATCGTCCAAAATCTCACCTGGAAAATATCAAAGTCAGGATTATTTGCCAGGACAATGTCTGCTCTTTCATAAAAATTACCAAGATTTCCTTGATGGTACCACAGTAGCTCTAGTGGTCCATTGATAACCTTCCTTTTATAGACATTCAGGCTGCCTATATCGTCCCCAAACATATGATAATACAATCTCATCTCACAGCTGTCGTCTAAGGCTCTGAAGTTGGAGCTTCCTAGACGAGCCCGGTCACCCATTTGTCTTGGAGAACTAGCCTCTAAGTACAAGTAATGGCCTGCAAGAATAAAGTATTCATTTTATAGACACTACTTTAAACAGATCTGGTATATTCATCATGGGCAATGGTGCTATCAATTGTGCTTCTTATACTGTTTTCATTCTTTGACCCTTCCCCTTATTTGACCCCCTTCCCCCTCCTGCACCTGCCTCACCAGGGGCAAAACTACCTTGATGCCTGACATCAAGAAGAAGCAATAATATATATCCTTTGGTTATTTTGATTGTGCACTTTAAATACACTTGTTGTTCTGTGCAAACCAATCCACAACCAGTAATACCATGGAATGCATGAGAAAAGCTTTGTAGCAAATTCTATAAGAGTTTGAGAGGTATTACAAAACAACATCATTTCACACACTCTTTTATATAAACATAGATAACATCCCATAGCTGATTGTCCATTTTTTTCTCTATTCTGTAAACCTTGTAAAACATAACAGACTGAGGCTGAACAAAAACAAGTTGAAAATATTAGTGCATTTCATGACATTTGGTCAGGAGCACCAGACAAAATTCTTGTTTAATTTTACAGTTACCAGGTTCACCGAATTTAACTCATTGTAACTGCGCTACTTAGTGTCTGGACCACTTAGTATCTGAACACCTTTGCATACAGATCCCATATGTACCAGGGGTTCTCCAGTGTTTTCTGCCACAGGCCACATTTTTTGAATTCAGTTATCATTTATCTCTGTTGCTATCATTGTTGTAGTAGCCAGCAGGGGAGTATCCAGATGAAAGGAACTTATTTTCAATGGTACAGCCCACACATCACACCTTCAAAAGTGCTTGCAAAGCAAGGGGTGACGAGTCTACCGGTTCTTAATTTGGGTTGTGACTCCTTAATGGGGGCACCCTACAGGATCAAAGCTGACCTCAGCCTCACCAAGGTTGGGGCTGATGTGAGAAAGACTGAAAATCCATGCAGATAGCAGGAAAATGCACTCTGCAATGCAAATTTGCCAATGTAGTTCTTTACGTGTCACAGATATGGGGAGCGAATGTGGCATCCTAACTGCCTTACATCGTAGGGAATTGCATTCTTTAAACAAAAATTTGTTATTAGATCTTTGTGCTTATATGTACAGGTTGCCAGCAAGGGAGAAAGGTTAGTTTCATAAAGGCTCTAGATAACAGGAAATCCCACTTTAAGCAAATAACTGTAACTAGACTTTTGCATCAACCATGTGTGAACTACCAGTTGGCATATGAGGAAGAATGTGGGATTGCAATGTTCTAGATTTCATGTAATAGTCGTTCTGGCTCCTCACATCATCTCTGCGACAGTTGAAAACCTAGAATATATACGGTACACTGTGAAGTGTATTATAATGTGGTCTGTAGCTTTTCCCCATAGACCAGGTCAAAATGGCAGAAATTGCCTGAATACAACTGTTTGTGCCAAGTTATCTAGACTGTATTTTCACTGAAGACCTCTACCTCTAGTTGCTGTCTAACTGCATCTACCATTCAATGACAATCGTCAGTTAATTAACCTACCATACCATGTGAGTTGGCAAGGACACACTTTCAAGTTCATCTCACTTGGATGAAACTTCCTACTTAGTGTCCTATTCATATACCATGCGGCTAAGGCCTAGGACAGTAGTAAACTCTGGCAACCAAGCATTTTATCAAAACTGGTAGACGTCTACAATGAAGCTGTATTTGTCTTGTATGCTGGATGTAGATTATTTCAAGATAAAGAGAGTCATATGTTTTATATCACACTGACAGTAATATTGTAATGAGTTGCTTACTACTGTATAGTGTGTTAGGTCCCTAACAGCTAAGTTAGGCTGTCTTCATCTAAGCAACTGGGTGAATGTATACTTTCAGTGACTAGATTGCAGTACTGGGTCTGCACAAGTAACTGTGTTAGGCTTCATGGTAATAACATGTAACAAGGTAGCATGTTATCTTTAGGATGATAGAATTTACCTGACACATGCCTACTTAACCTAATGACCTGCCTTAGTTAAGCTTACCTGTTGCTAATCCAGTGGTATGATCCCTCTCTGGTCCAGTATAGCCTGTTGGGGTGCTTCCAGTACCCCAGTACCAATCTAGTTCATCACTGGTTAGTTGCTGCCAGGTGCAAAGACCATACTCAAAAGAACATGAGACAAACCCAGCTGCCAATAGAAATGACAAATTGTCAGTTATTTAGATGCAGTGCTTCTCTAAAAGCTAAACATGGATTTTATCAGAGCGTAGTTAGTTTTAAACCTCGTAGGAAGTTGGTTCATAACAGGCCAAATACGTATCTTTTAATCACTAATAGGCTAAATGTGTAAAATAAAGTTTTATCTAGAAAACTTCCTCTTGCACACTTGATTCTTTGTGTGTCTCCTACATTCACTTTCATTTTCTTTGTAATCTATGTGGCATTAACTTACACCAAGTTTGCTTGGAATCTAGATACATCATAGGCCCATTCTAGCAATGTATATAGTAAACCACTACATGACAAATATTTTGTCATTTGTGAAAGAACCACCTACCACAGTCACTTTCATCAGTATTGTCTCCACAGTCATCAGTAAGATCACAAACACGTGATTGGTCAATGCAGGCTCTGGATCCACAGCGGAATTCACCATCTGTACAGACCGTTTCTGGATCTATCAATATGTATGATACAAATGTATTGAAATATTAAAGACAGAATCCTCATTTGGCAGGTTTTATCTGCATCTATCCTATTGTATACAATACTGACCTGTAGTGGGTATTGTCATTTTTACATGTACAAACACAAACCATTAATACAATATGAACAAGTGAATGTCTACTTTTCCGATGTTACTTAATCTTCAACCACTTACCTGGGAAGGAGCAGCCTGTGAGTGTAATATCATCAATAGCAATGTCACCCAGAACACTGAATGATCTCACAGCTTCAAATTGAATCTACGATTGATATGAAATAAGGAGAAGAATATCAAATGAATTTATGATATAATCCCACAGTGTCATACTGAATCTAAGTTTGATATAAAATACTAAGAAAGACAAATTATAAAGAATTTTATAACATAACCTCAAGTTTAACACTGAGTCTACATTCAATACAAAATGCAAAGATTAACACAAAGGATTACATCATTTTAAGGTTATGTGATGACTTGGGTATGTGAACATGTAAAAACATTTACACTGAAGATAAAGTCATTCAGATATTTATGTGTTGTTGATACCTCAATGATTAAATTTAAAAACACCCAGTTACATCCATTGACTGGCAAATAGAAAAGGATAATAAATTTAAAGGTTATGATTTCTCAATAGTTAACACAATGGTTTTAAATTTCATAATACAGATATGTCACCTGTATTAATCAATTGGCTCATTTATGTACATTTAAACTTAGCACAGTATGATAATCATGATGGTAGTTACTTTCTATGTCCAAGTATGTTTAATGTAAATGAGAATAAACTTGAGATTTTTAGGCATCATATATTGCACAATCAAATGACCCTCAACTCAACTAGAAGGTCCAATAAGATGGAATATTAGCCACAACTAACCTGGAATGGTCCAATAATACGCCCAATTCCAACTTGTATCTGGACCCAATCAGGCCCCAAAGGATCTTCAGTCTTGTATATAAGTGTCCTCAAAGTATTCTGTGTTATGTAAATACCAAGTTCTCCAATATCTAAATGAAAATGTGACATCCAAGTGAATTGCTTCATATGGGTAGTTTCTCTTACAATTATAAATGACAATAGAGATATAGTCCATATAGTACGACTGCTTTTTTGAAAACAGTGAATTCTGTAAACCTACTAAATGTTTCTAACTAATCTCAAAAGGTGACTCTTACTTTAGGTCTTACCATAGCCATGTATGTGTACCCACAATGTTAGCAAGCACCCAGGGGCAGACTGCCTCAAGTCTGGAGTCCGTACAATGGCCTGACTAAATCCTGACCCTGAGCTAGCATCCACATACAGGTAAGATCCTATGGAAACAGACAATGAAATGAAGAAAATGTCATATAGACAACAAGTCACAGAAAACAAAAACATCTTTAAGTCCAAAAAAGAGATTAATTTTTATGCACAGTGATTTACACTTACAGTAGCAACAACTACTGATAGCTAAGAAAATGAAACGAAATCCCTTTTTGAAGTATTTATTTGCATGCCTCTTTAGCACTGACCATTATACCATGAGATGAGATTTAAATACTTATTGTAACTGAATATTTCTTCAGACACAACTTTTGTAGAGATATCAATATCATCTACCTGTATAAGTTATGTATATGTGACAGGAATGTCATTAGATATAGTAATTGTCGATTTGTCAAGTAATGAACTAATCATAGAAATAACAATAGATAAACTAACTCTAGAAATACTAATACATGACCTAATTATCCACATACTAATATATGAACTAATAGCACAAATACCAATAAATGAGCAGACTGTGCAAATATACAAATAAGTAAGCTGATTGTACATATACCAATGAATGAGCTGATTGTACAAATATCATTACACTGATTATACAAACACCAATAGATGAGCTCATTGTACAGATATTACTACACTGATTGTACAAATACCAGTAGATAATCTGATTGTACAAATGTTACTAAACTGATTGTACAAATACCAAAGGATAAGCTGATTATACAAATACCTATAGATAAACTGATTCCTGTAATACCAATAATAAACTCAGTATAGGTATCATGCAGTAATACTCAAGACATTATAACTGGTATCTCTGAACACAAGATGACAAACCCAACACAAAAAGAAAGATATCTTTTTCATAATAAAACATACCATCTTCTGTTCCAAGGGTGTGGTCTGTGGTTGGTCCAGTATTTGATGTCGGTGTGGCCCCAGTGCTATTGGTCCACTTATAGGAGCCTGTACTCAGTTCTTGATAGTTGCACCAGCCACTTTCAAAGTCACACTGTCCTGTATAAATCATAAATTCAAAACTGACATTCAATAAAAACTGAACTTAAAAGCATTACCGAGGTGAGGCTATCCTTTATGTATTATATCAGTATGACAGCTAACAAGTGAGATAAGACTAACAAGGTAAGATTTCTGAGGTCCCAAATTTGTGTATCTATCATAAAATAAAGCTATTTTCCACTAGAAGAAACCTGTACTTACTTTTCTCTAACCACACTCGCCACATTCAAAGTCACTGCTACCTGTTTACATCTCATCAATGTCAAATCGACCACTTTTTAAACTTTCTAACTTAATTTCTTGTGCTCAATACTTTAAGTGACCACTGCACTACCATTAAGTAAGGGTTGGCAATATTCCAACAACTTTATAGACTACATACCCATCAAGTATGTGATACAGAGGTTAAGATACACCTTACCAAAACTGCCTATCACTGCTGTCAGGTATAACTATCCAAGTTAACACATAGCCTTAAAGTGTACTTGAATTACAAGAATCACAAGAATATAATAGAGGTTGGAAATTAAATGAATCTCATTCATCCATCTTCCATTTTCATAGCTTACTCCATTGCTGAGATATAAAATGTTGAAATTTATTCCCTTTTCACACATAACTGATTGAACAATAATATGTGATGTCATTCTCGTACAACTTACATTACCTGCATTTGTTTCCTTTTGATATTAAAGGTTTATATGACCTTGAAGATTTTAGTTTTCTTGCATAGCATGTTGTACAGAGAGGGCTTGCATAGCCAAGTCACCCTTTAATAGTAATGTAAGACAGTGATCACATTTTGGTACAAGGTGCAGTGGCTTTTGAAAAAAAACAAAGGAAACCAAAGACTGTAATTTGAGTAGTACAAGAATGTATTCATAAATTATTGCACAGTCTACCATTTCAAATTGAAAACATGAGCATCAAATTTCATATCGTTGCTCAAGAAAATCTTGTGAATATGAGAGCTGGACCATTGGAATCACTTTTCAACTTTAATATATGATACAACTTTCCTTACACTAACTCATTAGAAATATCACTGTAGCCAAATACAAAAATAAAACCTACCTCACAACGTCTCATTAGATGCATCATTGTAGTCTGATGCATATGTACAACCTACTACAAAATGTCTATCAGGTGCATCACTCCAGCCAAATGCATAAATAAAACTTACCACACAATGCCTCATCAGATGCATCATTGCAATCATCTACAAAGTTACAGATTTGGTTGGGGTCTGATAAACATAAGCTACCCCCATCGCACTCAAACACACATTGGGGTATGGTGGGGGGCACACATGTTCCAAAGAAGAGTTGAAGATCATCTAGGGCTATGTCTCCCTTGTTACCAGCACCTACCACTCCCTCAAACACCTGTAAAACAAGATGTTACATGATCAACTATTATAAAGAAATACCAATACATGTCTACAAACTATTTCTAATCTGCTCTTTTCACAAGACAGCTTCCACACTTCATACAATTAAAACAGCTATGTTAGCCAATTGACTGGCATTCATAAGAAAATGTTGAGATGCAGAAAGCAACAATTTCACCCTAAGGATTAGAAGAGCTGGATTAATCCCTGCAGTTTTGTAACTATTTGATTTGACTACCTATCTTTAACATATTATGAAGGGTATGTTTATTCCTTGAAATATTTTCTTACATTGCTGTGAAATTTCTTCATGGTGATAAAATATGTAAATCACACACCAAACCCCCTTTTCAAATAGCTACTCGATTCTATGTCCTGTATAACGTAAATTTCCGCCACTATTTTACTCACCAACTGTATCTGTGGTACAAATGCTGCTATTTCTACCAGTTCATTATGCCAGTAGTCTCCTTTATTGTCCGTCCATTGTTGAATGAGTCGCCATTCATCATAATCGGCCTCTTGATTTCTCTGGTATAAGTTAAGTGTTCCCAAAGAGTCACCATACATATGATACCAGACAGAGAGACATGATGGTCCAATAACATCTGTATTGGTATCTGTCATTAGCCATGCTTTCTCATCTACTACACGAGGCGGTGAAGTATCTATGAAAACATAGTTGCCAAATTCATTGTTCAAGGTATGGTCAACATCAGGACCAGTATTCTCATTTGGTGTATTTCCCGCCTGTCGGATCCAATCAAAGTCATCCCCATCTAGGTTTACATAGGTTCCCAATCCATCTTCAAAGTTTGTAGTACCCAGCTCAGAACAGGTCAGTTTAGAGAAGTCCATGTTATCTACTGCAATGTATTCATCATCAAGTTTGAGGGTACCAGTAAAACGGACCTGAAACCAGAAATTAAGACTTGGACAAGATAAAATGGCTTCACTATTCAAGCAAACTTTTCAGAAAAGAGGACCACTGATATCACTGATTTAAAGTTATGTGGCTATAGAGATGATTTAATGACTTTACAGGGGAGCATAGCAACAATTTTTTGTTATGGATTCATTTATTTAAAATACTTGCATCTCACCTTGAAATTCA